>RJWM01033989.1:0-20035 GCA_004363535.1 Dasyprocta punctata
TGTTTTGTGGACCAGTATATGATCTATTTTAGAGAATGACTCATGTGCAGCTAAGAAGAATGTGTATTCTGATGTTGATGGGTGGAATACTCGGTATACATCTACTAGGTCCATTTGTTCACAAGCTTGATTCAGTTTTGCTATTTCTTTGCTGATTTTTTGTTTGGTTGATCAGTCTCTCTGTGACAATGGGGTGTTAAGATCCCCTGTTATAACTGTATTATTGTTTATTTGGTTTTTCATGTCTATTAAGAATTGTCTTACATAGTTGGGTGCTCCCATATTTGGTGCATATATATTTATGATTGTAATCTCTTCCTCTTGAAGTTTCCCCTAACAAGTATATAGTGACCTTCTTTATCTCTTTTGTTCATTCTCGGTTTGAAGTTTGCATTGTCTGCAAGCATAATAGCTACCCCTGCTTTTTTCTGGGTTCCTGTTGCATGGAGTGTTGTTTTCCAGCCTTTGATTTTTAGTCTGTGAATTTCCTTTTGAGTGAAATGTGTTTCTTGTCCACAGCATATTGTTGGGTTTTGTTTCTTAACCCACTCTGCTAGTCTCTTTCTTTTTATTGGTGAGTTGAGACCATTTACATTGATTGATAAAACTGATGTATATTGGCTCATCCCTGTCATGATATCTTTCTGTTGTTGGTTTTCTACATTTTCTGTTTAATTATTTGCCCTGCTTAGTGGTTTCCTTTTGTTGTTGTTCTTAAGATTGTGGCTGTCTTTGTCTCTTTCTAGAGTGTCTTTCAGTACTCTTTGTAGTATTGGTTTGGTAGCCATAAATTTGTTCAGTTGTTCTTTGTCATGAAAGTATCTTATTTCTCCATCAATTTTTAAGGATAGTTTTGTAGGGTACATCAGTCTGGGTTGAAAGTTATTTTCTTTCAGGGTTTGAAATACTTCACTCCAAGCTCTTCTTAACTTAAAGGTTTGTGTTGAGAAGTCTGCTGTGATTCTGATAGGCTTTCCTTCGTAGGTGATTTGTTTCTTTTCTCTGACAGCTTTTAGTATTTTGTTCTTGTGCTGTATTTCTCATACCCTTATTATTATATGTCTGGGTGAGGATTTATTTTGGTTGTGGTTAATTTGGGTTCTGTATGCCTCAGTTACCTGTATTTCAGATTCTCTTGCCATGTTTGGAAAGTTTTCTGCTATTATTTCTGTGAATAGTCTTTGAAGGTCGTTAGTATTGACCCCTGCTTTTTCATTGATGCCTATTAATCTTATGTTATTTCTCTTGGCATCGTCTTGCAACTGTTGAATTGTTGTTTCTTGGTTCCTTACTATTTTTAAGAGATCTTTTCTTTCATGGCCATGATCTCCCATGTTGTCTTCAAGATCTGAGATTCTATCTTCAGCCTCATTTAAGTGGTTTTTCAAACTTTCCATGGGATTTTTCATTTCCTGCATTTCCCTTTGCATCTGTTTCATGCATTCTGTTTATGTCTTATATTGTTCATTCAGGGTTTCGATCATTTTCTTAAGTTCTTCTATTTTTTATCTTGCTCTTCTTTAGATACACACAACATTTCTTTAATAATGATTCTCATTTCATTTTTTTAGCTGAGAGAATATTTCTGATTTGAGTTTCTCTATAGCATCATCAAGCTGTTTCTTTATTGCATTTTCTATCGTTTCAGAAGGTGCATTTTTGTGACTCCCACTGTCTTCCATTTCAGTGTCTCTTGGGTTTGTTCTTTGTTGCCTTGGGGACTGAGACTGCCTCTTGGTCTTTCATTTTGTCATTTTCTTCTAGAACCTATGTGGCTCTGTGTCCTGCGAGGCTGGCTGGGCATTCCCCTGAGGTTCGTGCTGATTCTTGGGTTGTGCTGAATTACAGGACCCAGTAGGGCTGGGTCCTGCTTGCAGCAAGGGAGGGCTGCCTCCTGGTGCATGCAGGTGGAGCCTCTGCCTTAACTGGGTGGGGGCCCAGGCCTCCCGGTCCCAGGCAACTAGGCAGAGTGTACCCCGGAGTGACACCCCCAGACCCTGGGTCTGTCTGCAAGTTCAGAGCAACAGCTGTGCCTGGGCTGGATAACCTATTTTTAAACTGATTCTGTTTTCCTTATCATAGAGTATCATCATGTCTGGACAATGTATGTGAATCGCAGCTATGACTTCACAGAAATCCCCTTTTCTGGTTTTTCTTTTGTCCATGTTTAGCAGGCTCCTCATGTATCTCACCACCATGCCCGCAGCAGTTTGTATATTGCACAGGGAGGCAAGCTAAGCATTTTCTCACTGTACTTGTTTGATGTTCTAAGCTCTCAGACTCATCCTAGTATTAATTTTGTCTTAACTGATCTCTGTTCCTGTCACCTTTGATCTTTACTTCTTTTTCACCCATTCTAGTTTTTCACTACCAACTTAATGTGTTGTTAATTTCCCTACCAATAAGTTCTCTAAGCCCGCATGTCTGACACTAACATCCAAAATTTAGAAATGCATTTATAATACAAAGTAACTAAAATAGTAATAAGGAAAAGAATGGAAGCCTGTTTAATCCAACTGATTTTACTGAGTACTATTTTTAAGTAGGAGGTGAGAGTGAGTATTGAGTAGGATTTGAGGAAGAAATAAACAAGCTGGGGAGAGAGTGCTGACTTCTGTGTGTAAGCTTTGCAGGAAGACATAAATCACAGAGGTAATCAGATGTTTATGAATGTGGGTGTGTGACGTGGATTACATGAGTAACGATATTAAGGGATTCTATCGTATGCTGCATGGGTTCAGTAAATTAGAAGTATATTCTATGCAAAATAGTTTCTAAACCTGAAACCTTCAAAGACTGTGAGAGTGGGCTGACAAACAGAGATGAGGTAATCTGAGTGTGTGTGGTCTAGGGTTTCCATCACTCTGTCACATGTAGGTTCTGTGCTGGTGACAGGAACAGTCATGTGGTATGGAGGCTATGGAGAAATGCTGTTTCCAGAAAATAAAGCATGAAAAACAAAATGGAGGCTTACTGACAACTCTGATTTTATGTCTCCCAAATGAACATTTTGTTATTAATAACTCATGAAAAGAAACGTCTTCAGAATCAATTAGTCAAGGATAGCATGACTACATTTCAAATCTATAGAATTGGGTGGTGGAGGTTGGGAAACACTGCCTATTTCGCTTAAAGAAAGAATTGTATAAAGGTGTGATTTCTACTTTGATAAAAGCAGTTTACAATCATTTTCACCTGTGAAACTGACATGCTCCACTCAGAGTTTACAACTACAGAATATTTGCCAGTCTAAGAAATCTATTATACAATATGGTTTCAGAACAAATTGTCTTTTTATTGCTTTCTACTCCAGTTACACCATAAGATTTTTATCCTTCAATATGTATGAAAAAGATACTCTTTGGATAATTTATATTAATCTGAGTATTATAACTGTAAAGTCAATAAAAAGTCAGTTTTACTCCTCTCTGCCTTAAATACTTTAGAAAACACTGAAGTATAGTTTTAAAGAACTTTCCAAGGTGGACTGCAGGACCTTGGCAGAAAAGTTTAGAGAAGTTGCTACAAAAGAAGGGGCATTTTTGGTCACTGATTAACAGATATCAATTCCATTATAAATATGCATGCATGTTGACCTTTTAGTTTGTTTTCCAGAATACAAATGGAGTAGAGTTCCACACAGTCACTCATGCTGTGATAGTATTTTGGGGCATGGGAATGCAAATGGGGGACATCAATCTACCCACTTTGTTTCAGAGTCTCTGTATGGAGCCACATGGCTGGCGCTTCTGAGGAACCAGAAGAGAGCTCATGCCAGTCAACAGGCCTGGGGTTTAAAGATTTCTTCCTACTGGCACTATAAACTTGAATAAAGAGAAGGTTAGAGTCTTGGACAAATAAAACAAATAGTGAGTGACTTATAAAGTCTTCCCTCTTTGATTTGAAAACAAATACACTGCATTGTTAAGCCACAGATACACTGAAAGAGGCTGCACAATATAACTGCTAAGCTAAGACAATATTGACAAACTCCAATTAATTTTTCTCCATAGATAGGAGAGACTAATTCTCATTTATGCTATTTTGAAGGCCTATTTAAAATATGATGCTGCCAATCAAAATAAATTGAGAGAATGAGTAACAGAGCATTTTTCATTTAGAAAGGTGTTTTTAGATTCCTTGTACCAAGTTTTACCCTGTATGTTCAGCAGTTGGTGCATAATTACTGCTTCCAAGCACAGACATACACGAAATACTGTGCTGTATGACTTTGTGTTACTCTGTGCCCTGTTGTTGGGACAAAATATCTGAGATACGTAAAAGTAAAGGAGAAAAGGTTCACTTTGGCTTACAGTTTCTGATGTTTCAGTACATGGTTAGTTTGTCCCACTTCTTTAGCACCTGTGGCAAAGCAGGATGTCATGATGAGAGAGTGTGGTGGAGCAAAGTGGCTCACCTCACAGTGGCCAGGAAACAGAGCAGGAGGACAGGCCCTCTTCACAGACATGCCCCCTTGACCTTACTTCCTTCCATTACAGCCTTTCTTGGATGTTCTCACCATATACCAATAGCAGCAGAAGCTGGCGACCAAGTCTTGCACACATAGTCCTCTGAGGGGCGCGTAATCCTCTGAAGGGCACACAAGATCCAGTCCATAATATTTTCACATACTGTATGTGTTATCTACAATTCTTGCCACAGTTTTGCAAAAATGATCTTCCTTCCCCGAACTTTGGTAGAGGGGAAAAATAGAGAAGTTAAGTAAAATTCTAGCCACAAATTTGATTTCCCCTGAACTCTCTATAATCTTGAGAGTTTCTCAATATAGAGGCAAGGAAGTATCTGTCTTTCTTATCAGTAGATTCATGGCTGAGGTATTTATAACAAAGATGTGCCAATTTATTTAATATGCCTTTTATGTGACAAGAACTTCAGAAATAAAGAATCAAAGAAACAGGGAAGCCTGTGTATTTTTATGTTATGTGATGAACAGTGGATAGCTGTGGAGAAATATGGGACAAAGAAGGAGCAAGCAGATAACAGACCGAGAAGAACCTAGCAAATTCTCCTCTGCATTCCTGTGTCTGCAGAGAACAAAGATGAGTATTCTTTTCCTCCAAGTTCAGGGTGGTCGCCTTCCCTGGGAGGGCTGAATGGGGAGGCCCTGTAGGTTTTATGGCCTATTTCAGGGAATGAGGAGTGATTGGAGTGAGACCGACCTTGCTACTTCCGTATTTTTCTTCAAGGCCAGAGTGCCGTATGTTGGGGTTGCATGTCCTGAACCTCATCAGCAACCTCCTCAGCTGAGTTCTTCATCTATACAGTATGGACACAAATATTATCTATTTTGTGGGTTCATTGTGGAGATTAAACAAGTTAATTATATGAACAGTTAATTTTATGAATATGTAGAGTCACTAGAGCAGTGTTTGCTATATTATCTGGCTTATCATGATAGTGACTGGTTAATTGAGTGTGTTGTCTCTTTCTGAAGCATCTATGAATCTTTCTGTTTTTAAATATTACTTTGCAGTAGGTACCTGGCATGTCAGAGAATAAAACAAAACTAAAAATCCTTGCTCTTCTGAAGTTTTTACCTTAATAGCAATGGGCGGTTCATAAAGTAGGCAAGTAAGTAATATAGTGTGTTGTGTCCTGGAAACCTAATGGAGGCAAGGAAATCAAGAGAAGGAGGTAGAGGATCAGGACTTGGGTTTCTAGGATTTTAAGTAAGGTGATTAGGGGAAACCTTTAGAGAATACCTTAATGAAGACCATGAATAGAAGGTGAATGAGTGGGTCACATGGTTACCTGGGAGGGGTGTATTCCTGACACAAGGCCACTGAGTACAGACACGAAAGTGGATGCACAGTTGGCAAGATGCCAAGCAAGGGAAGAGCTCAAGGAAACAAGTTTATAGAAGAGAAGGCAAGAGAATTAACAGAGAATCAAGTCCTGTAGAGTTGGGGGACATTACAAAAATATTGGTTCATAGACTGCATGAGAAGAGTGGATGATATGACGTGTACATTTTCCTAGGACCCCTGTGACTGCAGTGCTGAGAATTCACAGAAAGAAGCAAAAAATTATCTAGGAGTGTATTGCAATAATCCAGTCAATGTGTAATGGGAACTTTGGCTGAAATGAAAGTAGAGAGGTGCTGAAAGTGGTTGAACTATGGATATATTTTGAATGTAGGAGTTGTAGGATTTGTTAATGGATAAAATGGGGTGTGTGTGTGTGTGTGACAGAGAAAGAGAGAGAGAGACAGAGTGAGAGAGAAACAGAGACAGTCAGAGTCAGAGTCAGAGACAGAGACAGAGAGAAAGAGAAGGATCAAAAGTAACTTCAATGTTGAAAAGGTTTGACAGGATTTAAAACCTTGGAACTCGATGAGTAACCCAAGAAAAATAGATGTAGAGGGACTATAGACTGAGACTCATGGGTTGAGCACTGAGGTTTCTCTGTCATTAAGAGGTTGTGAACTGAGAAGGAACTACACAAAGACAGAGAGAAATGCCTGCTGAATTATGAGAAAGTTAGATTAACATGGAGTTTTAGAAATCATGTCACAAAGGAGTAAATGTATAAATGTAATATGTATTTAATAGGATGAAAGTTAAGAATTCACTGTGGGTTCAGTAAAGACAAAGTCATGTTCATAATAAGAACATGAGGAGTTTCAGTTGTGTGAGACAGAACAAAAAAAAAAAAAAAAAAAAAAAAAAAAAAAAAAAAAAAAAAAAAAAAAAAAAAAAAAAAAAAAAAAAAAAAAAAAAAAAAAAAGAAAGATACTAGAAAAATGACCTTGATAATTCAAAGGGGAGATCAGTTAGACTAATGTTCTCAAGTAGGCAAGTGATGGTGATACTCACGGCAAGCTAGTGGAGTTGACTTTAAGAACATGAACAGGCAATCTGTAGTAATGAAAGAGAAGGAAGAGAAACTAGGTGGGCAGGTGAGTGTACTAAAACTTGTGAAAGTCATTTTCTGAGAATTTCAATTTTTTCCTTAGGAAAAATAAAAAGGAAGTTTAGGGACCATGGAATCCTGAGTTCCTATGATGAAGACATAAGCAGTAATAAAAGACCTAGTGATGTCTGTCTGGATGGTCCCGAGTCCACTGTGGCCAGGCTGTCAATGCTGTTGCACTAACCTGGTTCACATTGCATTCTTGGCAATGGAGATGACAGGACAGAGAGTTAGTCTCACTTCTTAGAGTTGCATCTGGGTACCTCAATGGATCGTGAAGAAAGAAAAGTTGGAGGTGGGCAGAGGCCTCTTACTCTGTACAGGTAGCCGTCCCTGTGTGAGGTTTCTTCTTCCTTCCTGTTAGAGGGAACTCTCTCCCAGATCACTGCCCCTTGTTGCTAAATATTTAATCAAAAGCATGATTTAAAAATCTAAAGGCAGATGCCATGGATATGAATAGAATATAGCAGAATTTAAATAGTAAAGTAGCACTACCTTATCATACAGAGTAGGAGGACAGTGTGTGACCCAAGGGCTCACGAAGCGTGCAGACCCAGAGGACTTCTGTCTAGATTAATTTCTCATTTGTAGTTATTTGGTTCATAGCATAGGGTCAGGCCTCCATTTTGATTAAATTTATTGCTATCATTTAAAGACTATTTAAATATTTGGGGACAGTTAAGGAAGATGTAGGTAGAGTTGATGTAGGACATGACCTGGGCAGCTGATGGCTGTGTATTTGCCACAGACTTGTTCTGTGCTGTACGTACTTAAGGAAGAAGCCCTTGGAAACTACACTGTGCACTTGCTGTAACCTCTGGGATCTGGACCTTCCCCTGACCCCAGAAGTAAATGCTAGGACTCCGATCGATTGAGATTACACCAATCAGTGAAACAGTTATTTTTAGAAATCCCTATTATTAGGACAGTGGTTCCCTGATCCTTTGAAGTTTTTCTGGAATTCTCCATGCCTTGTTGAGTGTCTGGTGGCTTGACAGTTTTTCCTCATTTATCTATGAGACATTCGACCTCGTAAGTAAACTTTTGGCTCACATTACTTCTACTTCTGACTTCTTTCAGTAGGGGACCCCACTTCCCCATTCTCTGCTGGGGCCTTCGTTCTGAGTCAGCCTGGCCTCACTTCCTATTTCATCACGGAGGTGATGGTAAGGAACCGGACCAACAGGAGCAGTGGTAGGAGGTTGTTGAGATCCCTGATTCCACAAAGATCACCTTCCTGATGTTACAAATAGGATAGATAATTTTGAGGGACTTAGGGATTTATGCAACATTAAGGAAGGACTCCAATCCATTTACTGAAAGTACAAAGGTTGAATTCACAAGATACAGCAGTATTCAACCAATTAATTATTTAAATGAAACTACAAAATGATTAGATTGACTTTCTGAAACTGAGGCAGTCATTATTGTATAGTCAGATTACATATCCATATTATAAAACATTAGAACCTTTTATGAATGTCTGTATGGGAGTGGAAACAATATTGTTTACTTTTTAAACTTGTGTTCATTGCTACTATCTCTAGAGAAGAGGTAAAAATTATGATAGCAGTTATTGTATGTTTAGCATGTGCCAGATATACTCTTCTTTATTCTGTAAAATAAGTCTTGGACATAAGCACCACTGACTCTATTTTGAAGGTAGGAAAACATAAGATCAAACAGGTTTGCAACTTGCAAAATGTCACATGTCTAGGAAATGGTAGGCAGGGACTTAAACTCAAGTCTGTCTACTTTTATTCTGTGCTAATAACCATTGATTACTGTATGCATCATTTCAACCATTTCTACCCTGAACTTCTTACTCTACAGAAATCAGCTTGGACAACTTTATGATGAGCAAAGTGGATGATTATTTCTACACTGAAGATGCATGCTACTTCTTTTCATTTCATCTTTGTAATTTCAGTCTTTCAAGTCATGAGACTTTATCCTTTGAGAATTCATTTATAGTAAAAATGCTTGTACTTGTGGAAAGAGTCATTCATTTAGGCATTACTGCTAACATTTTTTTTTATTTAAGCAAAGGAAAAAAAAGACACATATAACAAAGACAACAAGCAAAAGAGACAAACAAACAAGTAGAGTAAATGAGTAAAATTGATCTATCAAACCCACATGTGTAAATACCATTTTCTTCATTCCCTTCAGAGACTGTCTCCCTAGTGTAAGAAACGGAAAAGTATATATGATCCAAAATCTATAATAAATACTACGTAAGGGTAGAAAACAGCTTGAAGAGCAAAAGTAATTGGGAAGGGAAAAGGCAGAAAGAGAAAAGGGAAAAGGAAAAGATATAAACCTGTATATATGTATATGTAAGATAACTAAAGTGAACACACTGCTGAATGTATTTGTTATTGAGAAAGAACAATTAATACTCATATGATTAGATCAATACTGCTAACATTTTAATTATTAGTCAGCTATATTGCATTAACTACCACAGTTTGACAGTGCCAGGAGAAAAGATATTCACCCAGGATGAGACCTGGAGTGGAGAAAAGTCATGGGAAAGTTTGCTAAGAGGAAGGAAATCAGATTGGTGGGAGGTCATAGTTTGGGTATCTCACCTGCTTTACTATTTGATCACATAGCCTCTTTCAGGTCACAGGAGTGAATTTCACAGTTAGAGTGAGTCTTATAGATTAACCACTTTAATATTCTCATTTTGAACATTAAAAAGTCTACCCTTAATATCGTACAGTAAGACAGAGGTAGAGATAGGATTAAAATTTGCAGACCCTTGTCTGATTGGCAGATGAGGTTGTTGCCAAACATTTTAATTTTAATTTTTGTTATTTCCTTTCTATTTTGGAGTCTGAGTCATGGATCTCATTTTCTTCATTCCCTTCAGAGATTCTTTGACATAAAACAACACTGAACTGAATTACTCTTTAATTTTTGTCCTTTCTCGTCCCTTTGTGAGACTCCAAATCCCAGGCCAATAATCTATAAAATTTTTTCCAGGAACTATGCAAAAGGGAATCAATTGCTGCCATACTTAAAGGTCTAGAAAAATGGATACAAATGTGTGACGCTGCATGACATGATGTCAGTTGCCAGCACAGGGCGTCCTGTCTGCAGTAAGAAAATGCACAAGTGGCAATTCCAGAAATCCTCAGATTAATTCACAATTGGTCATCTCCAATTCACTTTGTTCCAATAGAGACACAAAATCTCCTTTGCTATCATTTTTTGCCAAGGTTTAATGTGGGAGGATAAATGGAAAACAATGAGCAGCCGTAGCGGGTGTTACACGGAGCAGCTTTTGTTTCCTGAGGTGCATGTGGAAATCTATGGGCTCTTTTAAGCAAGTTGCTTTAGCTGTCCGTGACCAAACAGAATCATCTGAACACTTCAAATTCTCATACAGGAGCCTATTAATTTTTGAAACTTAGTGTGTTTTGCAAATTCTACAGAACCAATTATAGTGTTGATTCCACATTCAAACTCCATTCACCTAGTCAAGTTCCAAAGTCTTGCTTCATCTACTGCATATACTAAGCAAAACAGAAATGAATAGATTTAACATCCTTTAAGGTTATGTGGAATTCAAACTGATTGATGGGAGTTTACCTATGAGTTAGCCAATAGGTCATTTGTCTGGGGAAATTGGGTCCAGACAGATACTGAACTTCGCATCTTCATCTGGTCTTCACCTTTGAGGCTGGCTTAAAATCGGTCTGACCAAATTGACAGGGGTGCTTGGAAATCAGTCAGCACTCCATATGTAGGAAGCTGGATTGTGCAGACAAGGGGTGGGAGATGTTGAGTGTAGTACACAGGATTTTAAATGTGCTTGCAATTTACTTTAATCTTATTCTTGAAGACATTCTTGGGTATAAAGGACAGAGGAGACAGACTGCCAATGCCAGCTCAACTCAAATGGATACAGAAAATTCCTCTGGTGTTTCTCTTGTGCTTAACTGAGTCTAATTGTGACCAAAATGAACTCAATAAAAATGAAAAATTTATTTTTAAAGTTATCAAAAAAAGAAAAAAGGAGAACATGATACTGGTGTGTTTCTCAGAAGTTTAGAATAATAATACATCTCTTGCTGAGGCAGGAGGATAGCAAATTTGAGCTCAGCCTGAGCAACTCAGTAACTCAGTGAGACACTGTTTCAAAATAAAAACTAAAAGGGACGTGGTTATAATTTAGTACAGAGGCCCTGGGTTCAATCCACATCATAGCAAAGCAAAATAAGAATGAACAAACCATGAAACACATCATAAAAAATGGAGACTTTAGTTTTTTCTAGTTTGTTCTAACTTTGAGTCTATACATTGGATCCACTGGTAAAGCAGAAGATGAATCTGACCTTCAGGAGAGTTTGCTACCTATAGAAAATGATATGTTTAAAACAAACCAGGTTCTGGGAAAAGAAGTGGTGCTATTGGAATCTTGCTTGTTTAGATTTATAATGTTTAGTTTTTAATTTCATATAGGTTTGGCTGTGTATCTTTCTGTATTCACATATAATTATTTTGTATTTAAAATCATTTCTAATTATACTTGTTATTCTTTATTTTTTCTTTTAAAGACAATAAAATCCAACAAAACAAAACAGAACAAATCCAATCAAAACGAAGCAGCAAAACTGGTACAGAACTTCAAAGCAGGATACTAAGAAAACAACAATAGCTACCATAGTATATCTTGTTATCTTCACAATAGCTGACCATTTCATCAGGTATAGCAAAATCAAACCAAAAACAAAACAGAATAAAACCAATCAAAGCAGAATATTGATTAAAGCAAAACAATTAATCAGAACAAAGCAAAATGGTGAGAACAATATTGGATTTCAAAGACAAAATAGAAGAAAATCTCCCATATTTGCTATATTGAATACTATCATCCTTCCAATAGATGCTCAGACTCTGGCCCCAGGATTGCAAAATCAACCAAACAATACAAGAATTTAGTTGCTTTTTGTGCTTTAGTTGCTATCAACTCAGCCTGTCCTCTGAACCAGCCAGTTGCTTACTGGTGAGTGTGTGTAACTCAGCCTGTGCACCAGTAGGCTCACAGGAGGCGCTATCTGACTTTTCTCTTCCTGGGCCCTGTACAGCTTGCATGGCTTACCAGAAAATATTTTTTATTCTTGTCAACTGAACAGAAAGAAACACAAGTACACTAAATTGAGTCATTCAGTCACAGAGAGTTTAGACATAAATTTTTACATCAAAATTGTAATTTAAATAGTTACTATATTTTAAGAATTATACTGATAATAAATAAAATTTTGTTCCATTTACAGTCCACTTAGTTTCTTTGGAGACATGTTTAAAATTGCTAAGTACATTTAATATATTTCTAAGAGCTTCTGAGTCCCTGGTGTTATTCATGTATGAACTATGAATAAAAACAAAAGAATAAATGGTAAAAGATAAATTATTGAAGTGAGTTAAAAAAAACTTGATTTCTCATTAATCCGTCTTCAGTAAACCCGAACTTATTTCATCAGACTGATGCAATAAACACATTTAGATCAGTTCGCAAGACACAGAACTTGTGAAAGGTTCGAGTCCCCTTCACTCTTGGCAGTGACAGAGGACAACACTGTGAACGGCACGTGCAGGAGCCACCTGGATTCACAGACAGTAGCCCATGGTTTCTGGAGGAGCTGCTGTCTAATACGCAAGCACTAAGTCATATTCCCAGGGTCATCAGAGCAACATGAGTGGTTGTGAAGCACCTAACAGTAAGGGAGATCATCTCTACTGGGAAATGTGCTGCTTCCCGGGTTGGTCAGCTTCCTTTTGCTACCAATGGTGTGACAAAGAGGACAGTGAGCACAGAAACTGACGAGTCAGTCCACCTGCTGAAAATTCGGATTTTGAATTTATGTTGGTGTGAACAGGAATGGATGTTCTGAGAAACCCCTGCTTCTACACAGTGGACACACATTCAGTGGTGTAAACAACGTAAGTCCTTTATGTTTTTATGCAAGCAAAGAACATACATCATTATGCCTTACCAAGAAGAAAGGGGAAAGTAAGCATATTTCTATAAAAGGAAAGTAAGCAGAGGAGACAAAAAAATTTTGGAACTCAGTAGAAAAGAGATTGAACTACTAGTAGAAAGAGAGATAATAACATACATTAAAAGGAGTTTTGACCACCCATATTTCCTATAAACCAGGCAGTTAATTTAATTACACATAGCTTTCTTTTTTTGCCTTTTCCTTCTCCTTTCATTGCATCGTGTCCTTCCTTCTTCCCTTCCTGTCTCCTCTGAGGTGGCATCTCCTCCCTCCCTTCCTCCTTTCTTTTTTCTTTCTTTCTTTTCTTTGTTTCTTTCCTGATGTTTTTTGAAGACATTAATAAGAAAAACATTGGGACACTGTTGTCAAGAGAAAACAGATAAAAGGGCAGAAATAAACTTTTTCCCTTCCATTTTATTTGACAGAAAAGAATAAAAGGTAGTAAAGGAAGGTAATAATTATTGACCCTTGGTATTAGCTTTGTTCTCTTGGGTAAGCACATAATTAGGTAGCTCTTTAAAATGCATATTATGCAGCTGGCAGCAGACTCTGGCTCAAATCCGATAACTTCTGATGTAGGCAGCTTTTAAAATGCACATCGTGTACCAGAGGAACTTTTCTGGTCTATTGGGTAAATATGTATTAAAGTAATTTTTAAAATACTTATGTACTCAATAGGCTGGAAGCGGTCAATGGTTTAATGAATAGCCATGCATTTTTAAACATGTATTATTATTTATGCACTGACCCAAGTGAGGAAAGTCTTTAAAAAAAATGACATATTCCTGATGACTGCGTAATTCTGCAGTAAAATTTAGAAGTATTTCAGGAGAATGGAGCCAATTTTAAAATTACATTATCTCATTGTCCTACCACCTCATTTTTCCTGCTTGCTCTTCCTCTTATGGGATGTATTTTAATAGGCTCATTTTATGGCCTCCCTGCTGGCCTAATTTCATTTTCATAGATTAAAGCTGATTTACATTCTAACTGCAATTTTAAAGTAGAATTTCTCCTGGATTGACTCATGGTGCGTGGCACGTAGTAGGCATTCAGACAGTATCTATTGAATGGGTTATTTTTATATTTTTGTGTCTTTTTTTGCAGGAAAATGTTAGTCTTGTGCCTCGCATGTTAAACACAGGGTAAGGGATGAAGTCAGAGCCTTCTCTTCAGCACAAATATATGACTGTGCAAGCCAGAAATAGATCCAGGCTCCCCCTACACCCCTATGGTCTACCTGCTGCCTCTTTCCTGGCTAAGTAGCTCCCCTCCCTACATCTATGAAATGCCACCAGTAATTCCAATCACAGATTTCCTGTAGGAACTACATTACGTCAGTTATCTTTTCTCTGTGGGGCAAAATATCTTAGTTACTTTTCTCTCATTTCTGAGACAAAATACCCAATGCCCAAAATGAAGGAAGGGAAGGTTTGTTTAGCTCTCAGTTTGTGGAGGTTTCAGTCCATAAATCAGCTGGCTCCAAGGCAGGGTGGCATGGCACTAGGGCAACAGTTCACAGAGGCAAAAAGTGGTAAAGCTACAAGAGCAAAATGTGTGCAGGGGGGCAAGGACAGGCCTCTTTCCCACCCTTACATTGTATGCAGACTACCCACCCACACCATCTTCCCTGCCCTCCTCCACAGGCTCAGGATGTTTACAAAGTGAGGACCTTGGCTCCCTGCTGAATCATTTAGTGAAACTTCAAAGTTTCTCAGGTCAACACAATGTATCAACCTTAAGGCACACCCTTCCAAAGTAGGTCCCTCTGATGTGCCCTACTTCCCTCACCTGGACCCCATCATTCAGCTCTGAGGCTGTTGGTGGATCAGCATCCACAAGGTCCAAGGCCCCCTTGATACCTCACATTTGAACACTGCAGCATGGGGGTCAGGCATGCTACCCATGAATCTTTCAGACCCCCCAAACTATGGCGTATGTGTAAACTACAAACGCGATTTTTCATATAGTGTCTGGCACAGTGACTGAAACCCACTGAGCCCACAGCAGTGCTTGCTCAGGTCTTCTCTGGACCTGAACTCTCTCTCTGAAACCTGGAAACTGTCCATTTCTAGAAAGTAGAGGTTTCCAAACTTCACAGTGCCCTAGTCACAAATATCCAGGAAGAAAAATCATAACCCAATAGACAGAGATCAGTCTCTTGTATCAGAGCAAGTTATTCATTAATTCTCAGTGACTCATTTCCAGACCAGGACCTCCTCTCTGCCCTGATGAATGTCATCTTTCCTTTGCTGCCATGGCTCTGCCTGAGCAGGTGGGTTTTTCCTTCTCTTGATCCCATCAATCCCATGGGAATAGAAACAGACAGATCTCAAGGACCCTTCTCAGTTTCAGAAAATTCTGCAAATAGACCAAACGTCCTCCAAAATGTCAACTTTTCTGAGAGCGAGCAGGGGTAATGATATCTGCTGCAGCACCACACAGTAAATAGGGTCTTGAGAATAAGCATTATTAGTATGCTCACTGAGCTGCCTCAAATCCTATTTGGAGGGAGGCATGGTATAAATAAATAAACACGCTCCCTGGATCTTTGCTGTCTGAGCTTTAGTGTGCAGTTTCAATCTTGGAAAACCATTAAAATTGCTGGTATATAATTGGATTTGTTTTGCTATTTAGGTTCAGATCCTGAGCTTTCCCCATGTATTCCACATTCATGAGCAGAAGCAGTCTTACCTAGATGGAAATGTTGTCAGCAGTGTGACTCTTGGGGGTCACCGGAGGGATGGAGGAGGAGGCAGGGGTGCCTCTCTCACGGTCCCAGCTTTCCTCACTGCACAGCATCTTCACCCAAGGCTGGGTCACAGAGCAGATTCCCGTTCCACGTGCCCCTCACTGTCATGCTGGCACACAGCGCTTCTTTTCACTAAGTGACACGGACTTTGCACATTTGTTGTTTTGGGTAAGAAGGCTTGGGCTTGTTTCATGACCTGGAAATCTTATTTAAATTGGTTAGTTTTACCTACTGGAAGCTTAATTTTATGTATTTAATTTGGTGTTCTGCTGTAAAATATGTTGCATGTGACTATAAAAGACTATTTTAAAATTATCATTTTTTAAAAAAAACATCATCAGTAAGAAAGCAGTTTTTCCATCCTAGTAAGCATAGAAACATAGAGGAGAGGTGTAACTTTCTTAAATGGCTGCTTGAACGAAGAAAATCAGAAATATCTGTGAAAAAATGATGCTCCTTTGGATGTATCCTAGAGGCAAACTTGGGATTCACCAAAACGTAGGGCGCATATAAGACTTGAAAGAGTGGTAGAAAGCAGAAGCCTGAGGTGGTCGAGTTTAGTTTCATAGCTCGCTGCTGAGTTGATTTAAAGCGAGGGAGTGATTATAAGTTTGGAATGTAGCCTCAAGTTCAGGCTTTGGCTCTGCAGTAGAAAGGGCCTGATTTAATTTGTACTGGTCTAATGCAGCTTGGAGAGAGTGAGGAGGATGCCACCTGCCCTAGTTAATAAAACAGCTTATCTTTTTCAGGGTAACCAAGAGAACAGATACTACGGAGTTTAGTTGAAGCGTGTGTCCCTGTAGCAATAGACACTGATACAACGGAAGTGTAGTGTAACTTCTGCAGCTCTTGCTTCAGGTAAGAAAGGTGCTTTCAAAGAATGCTCACTGAAGGGTGTAAGTCGAGGCGGGGAGAAGGGATTAACATGAACGGCATAATGTGTTTAAAAATGGATGCATGTAAAAAGGCCCTAAGAGAAGGTACAGAAAAGATTATTTTACAAGAATAGCAGGTGCGTGTCAGAAGCAAGGCTATATATGATAGACAGGAATGACCCAGATGCTCTCAAAATCTATAATCTCAGATAAAAAGGTGGTTCTTGAATCGAGACTGAGAGGTCACTGATAGCTGCAGGAGTCTAAAATTCTTAAGATAAATGTGAACGAAATAGCAGAAATGTGGAGATGTGTTGGTCAGTGAGTACTGACAGGCATACTTCAACACTATGTGCAGAAAGAGTCTTTAGGGAGAAGCGAAACCTCAGCACACAATGGGGATGAATCTGTCCTGTGAGCCCTCCGGGGCCTCCCAGGTCAAGGCCTCTCTGTCCCTCCTGTTGAGTGACTCTTACTCATCTGCAGCATGCGCTCTGAGGCTTCTGCCTGGCTATAGGGGATAAGGTCACCATATTAACTTTGTTTTGTGCCTTCTTTTCACTCCGCGTGGCCCTACTAGAAATGAAATTAACAATTCTTACCAGTTCTCACTTAAGATTTAATATTTTTTTGTAGCCAAAGGAAGAAATTGCCCCAACTGGAATTTTCATATTGTCTTTGGGGCACAGCCAGTCACTTCCAAACCTCCCCCATCTCACTGCTGCAGCCTGCAGACCCTAGGGACGCACGGCATGGGGGAAAGTGCCCACCCTCCTGAGGAAGACTGCAAACCCCTCCAGACAGTCTTGGGTTCATTTATTATTTTGTCTTCAAAGACTTGGCTTTTTTGTTTGTTTGTTTGTTTTTTGAACAGGACTAGCTTCACAGAAAAGTCAGAGGATCCTGTGTCCACTTCCTGTGTACATGCACAGCCACCTCCATGGCCAACAGTCCCTACTGACTGCTGCAGCTGAGGAGCCTACACCAACTTATCTTTATTACAGGAAGGTGGTAGTTTGCCTTAGTATTCACTTGCGTGTGGTTCTTTTGATGGGTTTGGACAAATTTGCAATGATGGGTGTGTGTGCATTCTTAGACTGTCACACATAGTATTCTCATTGCTTTAAAAACCTGCAGTCCCTCAACTGTTCATCCCTCTTCCTCACTGGTCCACAACAGCTACTGATTCTTTTTCTATATCTACAGTTTTACCTTTTTCAGGAGGTCCCACAGTAAGGACTCATAGGCCACCCTAAGTAATCAGCATTTGAGTTGCCTTCTTGTCTTTTCATAGTTTGATAGCTCGTTTATATTTTGAATTAAGTAATATTTCACTGTCTGAATTGTATCACCTATCAGTCTTGTTTTTATAGTGTTTACAGTTGTACAGGATTGGGAAGACTAACACCTAAATGCTCTCTGGTCCTCTTATTCTTTTTTAAGTTTGGGAATGTAAAATATATTCTTCTGTAATCCCTGGAAAACAAGGGGGCCAGAATGGTGGAGTCAGCTACTGATTAAATCCTGGCATCCATGTCAGCATCTCTTCCTTGGATGGTGTTCTTTTGGTGGAACAAAGAAGGCACTGACCAGCCTTAAACCAGGTAGGCTGAGGGTGATCCTCTTAGTTATCTTTATCTCTATCCCTTCCTTTATCACTTAAGGTTGTGTACCTGTAATAGAAAAAAGCAGGACAGATATGCTAACCTGTGGACCATAGGAGGCCATGGTATCTTAGTGAATAGATTCAGCAAAGTCAAAAGCCCTAGAGTATGGAAGTCAGTGTTAAATGAAAGACAGATGGCTAGACTTAATTGAAAAAGAATGAATAAAATAGATATATAAGGTGGATATGACTTTTTATTTGAGTGGGGCCCTTTGCATGTTAGGTAGTAGTTTCTGCAGGCCAGAAGTCAGGGTGTGGCTTAGCTTGTCATCTCCCCAAGGCTTAATTTGAGAGATCAATGAGCTATGATATTATATGGGACTTCATTGGGAACAATTTGCTTCCAAGCTCACCCAGCTGTTAGCATTCTGTTCTTTGAGGGCTCTTGAACCAACACCCTTAATTTCAGGTGAGTCTTCCCTGCATGGCTTCTCCCTTTCTCAAAGCCAACAAGGAAGAAGACTTTCATCAGAAGATGGGCATAACATTATTACTAAATGAGAATATGTATTTGTAATTTTACCTTTGCTGGGCTCAGTTGGTTAAAAGCATGTCTCAGGTTCCACTCACATCTAATAGCTTGGAGATAATTAATATTGAAAGACAGGAATCATTAGCAAAATCTTAGAGATAACACCAGAGCTGTTATCTAAAATCCTCTAATGGCTCTAATTTTAAAATCTAAATGTAAGTTAAGGGTTTTCATTTATTCAACAACACATATTTTATGTACCATACACTACCCTTAAGTATAGTTCTTGCTTTCAGTAGAAGATATTTAAATAATTACAATAAAATTTATTGAACTCTGTAAGAAGCAAGGAGAGAGCTTACGTAGATGTAGATAGGCTGATTTTTGTATTGATTTTCCATAAGCCATTATTAAAGGGAAAATTTGATCTACTCTAATGGAAAAATAGAATTTATAAAGAATTTAAAGGGTCCTGGTACAAAGTTGGACCAACCTTGCTTTTTTTTTTTCTTTTTTTTGGACCAGGCATCGAACTCGCAACTTGCACCTGCCAGGCAGTCACTTACACCACTGAGCTAAATTCCTGGCTCCTTATCCTTTCTTTTCCTATAGAAAGGATTATCTGAAAAATATGGCAGGTTTACAATACTTAGACCAAAACTCTAAAAAGAGGTTCTTGTTATGTGGAGAAATATGGGTGGGAATCTAGTATAATTACAGAAATTATGTGCTGGTAGAAGAAATATACAAAGCAGTACTGCTCTGTCAGTATACCTACTGATTGGATTCACTGAAGGACAATCTGTGTTCTTGCTAGTGACAGAACACTATCTTCGCCTTGAGACTCATGAATACTTTTGAAGAAGTCAATGAATACTGGAGGTAAGTGTAGAAAGGAAGAGGAAAAAATGATGAAAGAATCAAAATTTAGGGCCAGGGTTGCAGCTTGGCAGCACACTGCCTACCTAGCAAGCACAAGGCCCTGAGTTTGAGTCCTAGTAGAAAAAAAAATCAAAGTTTAAAATGGTGATGCAATAACAAGGCTCAGTTGTAATAGGATAGATATTTATAGTGATAATAGAATATTCTTCTCCTAGGTCCAAAAGCTAGAAGCAAGTATAAATTTGGGGAAAATGGCCTCTCACTTTATGAACTTTGGGTTACTCAAGTTTAATGCAAATTGTTTGCATGACATAGGTATCATGAAGAATAGTACTAATAAAACTGTAAGACACTTTTAGTGAAGTATTATAGCATCTTGACTTAGCAAAAAATAACTTTGATCTTCTAGATACTCATTTCATGTGAAAAATTTCAAGTACT
>RJWM01033990.1:0-18434 GCA_004363535.1 Dasyprocta punctata
CAGCGTCAGCGATACATCATCTGGGGTGGGGTTGTGTAATATGCGGAAGCAGGATATGGTCGCCATCTTGGCTTACTCGATGGGAGGGGTAATCTAGCTCAGGCTTTGCTCCTTCCCCAAGGCCTCGCTTACACTCCATCCGGCCTACAGTTGCTGCGTCCCACATGCCCAAGGTGACCTTTTATGTGGCTCCCCACAATTCATAAAATAAAATGGAAAACCAATCATTCAATGACAACATGGATGAACCTAGTGGATACTGTGCTAAGTGAAATGACCCAGGCACAGTTGATTATTGTATGATCTCACTTATATGTAGACCCTAAAAGTCATACTCATAGAAGCCTGGGGATGTCTCACTCTGAATAAAAATGCAGAAGAAGGAAAAGATTCAGTTCTTTCTTCTTTTTTGCTCTTCCTTCTGAAGTGGATGCATTTTATGATTCTCTTGCCTGTGGATATCAGATTCTACGCTTTTCAGTCTTCAAATATGGATTTGCATCAGTGAACCTCTCCCTGGGAACTTTCAGAATTTTGTTATTTGAACTAGGGTAGTGTGCTGGTCTCTTTCATTCTGTGGTCTCCAGCTGATTGGACAGAACAGGTGTAAACTTTTCTGGCTCTCCCGCTGGCCGTCATTGTGGACCAGTTCAACTTCTATTATCATGTGAATCAATCCTACAAGTTCATTTTAATTACAGATATAAATGACAGATAGACAGATAGATAGATAGATAACTCTAATTCTTTCTGGAGAATCCTTATCAAGACGCTGACAAAAATTTATTTCAAGATATATAAAAACTACCCAACAAAGTAGAAAACTATATATTAATTTGTGTGTGTTGTTTATTTGATCACAAGTCATCCCCTCCAAATAATATCCAAATGACTGAGAAACAATAAGTTATTCGACATAATTACTCATCAAAGAAATGTCAGTTTTAATGACAATACCACTTCAAGTCTACTAACATAGCTATAATTTTAAAAGTCAAACAATACCAAGTATTAGAAAGGTTTCAGAGCAACAGGCACTTTTGTGCATGACTGGTAGGGTGTAAATTTGTTCTCAGTTTTACAAGACTGACTGGCAGCATTTACTAAAAGATAAACCAGTACAAACCAATTGTATCATCCAGCACTTCCACTCCTAAGAATATACTCAAGAGAAGGAATGAACAAGTCCATAAAAGACATTTTAAAAAAAACTAAAATTTAATAACAACCTCAAACATAAAACAACTCATGAATTCAAAAATAATTACATTCATTGGCATTTTCATATAATAGAGAACTATTCTACAATAAGAACAAATTAGTACCTGAGCAAACACATAGATGTATTTCAAAACTCATGTTGATCAAAAGAAGCAAGAAGACAGAGATATACAAGCATTCCATTGATGTGGAGTTTGAGGAAATATGGTTCCCACTGACAGAAAACAGAAGCCTGGCAGCCTCAGATGAAGGTGGATGATACAGGAAGTCACTAGAGTGGGATGAGCATAAGGGGGCATGTGAGATGCCGGAGACAGACTGTATCTCACTCTGAGTAGTGGTACAAAGCAAAGTGTGTATAAAATTACCAGCTATACACTTTGTTTTAAATTCATGTACAATAAATACACTTTATTGCACTTAATTGTATCCAATTTTAGTGAATGAATGAATGAATGAATGAATAGAAATCATGGATCCAGAGGAGCAGAATGTGTTTCCATCTTCTGACCTACAAGCACTGGTACCTTCAGCAAACGATGCTACAAGAACCTCTGGTTTCTTATCTATAGAGAATTCATATGGGATTAAGCGGACTGGAAGAGAACAGTGTTCAACATACAGCAAGCCCCAAGACTTCAGTAATTGGCAGTTGCCACAGGGGTAGCTTCGCTCTTTATCATTATTATTAGAGTTGTAGTACGAGAAATATCTCTCATATTTCCTTGGAGGTGGCTTCCTATTGTGCATTGGTTCTCTGCACAACACATTTTTCAGAACGTGTCTCAAAGAAAGGATTCAAAGACCATGTTACAGACAAGTCCTTTACAGGCCTGACATAGAGACCTCATTTTCAGACTTCGCTGAAGGTTTGGGAGGGTTGTGTTGCCAAGAAAACATATTTTAAAAGACAAAGTCCTTCATATCCTCACCACTGAAACCTGCAGCACCCACCCACCCCCATCAGGGAGGCTGCAGTTGTGAACGTGGCACAGGAGAGATGGCAGCTGCTGAAACCACAGAACCTCCCCACGCAGACGGTTTATGTAAGGGGCGGTAACACTGTGAGAGGGACTACATAGCCCTGCTGGCAGTAATAAGTGCCAGTGTCACCAACTTGTGCCCTGCTGATTTTGAAAATGAATTCTGTCTCACTCTGTATGCCACTGAAGCGATCAGAGACACCGGAATATTGGTTATCGGCATCATAGATGAGCATCCTAGGAGGCTTGCCCGACTTCTGCTGATACCAGGCTAAATAATCACTAACGCTCTCACTGGCCCTGCAGGTGATGGAGACGCTCTCTCCTGGAGCCACACTCAGGAAGGCTGGAGACTGTGTCAGCACAGCGCTCCCACGGGTAGCTGAAAAGGAAGGAAAACACAGTCAGTGTTATTAAGTGGGTCCCAGTCTATTTTCCCCCAGCAGACCTTAGCTCTCTTCATCTCTTAACCTAAGAGCACCTGGGTCTCTGAGAAAGGACCTTGGGCCAGAGACTCACAGAGACCCTGGGAGGCTCTCACCACCGAGAAAAGGGAACTCCTATCCTCTCGGGTGTGTTCCCTGCAGCTGCCTCCCTCACCTGGGCACCAGAGCAGTAGAAGACAGAAAAGAGGAGTCAGGACGCCCATGTTCAGTCTTAGCTCTGCTGAGGCTGTTTCTGCCCAGATACACCAAGCAGCCTTTCATAAGGACTCTGAGGGCCAGAAATGGCCTCTAGGGAAAACATGCAAATCAGTGAGGCACTGCACAGATCTGGGCGGAGCTGGGGGCCCCAGAGGGCTCAGTTCCTTCTGGTGACCACATTCGGTCCAAGATGAATTTCTTCTTGGCGTTTGTAAAATAAACCCATCTATCTTTTCAGAGCTTCATTTGTTCTCGGAGGTGTAGTCATGTGCAGTTGGAATAAGATACCCTTCTTCCAAGAATAAGGAGACCAAGAACTTGGGTGATTTCCTCCACAGCCCCCAAAGACTTACATTTTAATAAGAGTGTGTAGAATTCCATAAAATATCATCTTCTGGAGATGAAATGATGGTTCTATGCTGATATGTTGCTAAGATTATATACTCTGAGCCATGATGGGTCACAGAGAATAAAATGTCTTTCAGCAAATCTTTGTCACACCTCTTGGGACATCATGCAGTAGAGAAGAACCTCAGTTTATTAGAATATATTTCCATGACCAGAGTAAGTCTTTATTTTGGAGACTAATGCATTTTTATTAACTTTTTCATTTTCTATAGTGACTTTATTCTCATTTTTCTCATTAACATTCTCTCATTACATTGTCATATCTGAGGATAACTATGTCTCCCTTCTTTGCCTGGTAGAATTCCAGCATGATCATTAATAGCATTTCTTTTTTTTCTCACAAATGATTCAATTTCCATAGAAACTTTATGATCACCCTAAATGCTGGCTTTTAGTCTTCCTAGTACACTGAGGTATTTAAAAACTTGTAATGCACATAAAAATGTAGGAACTACAAGTGGTTTAAATCTTCTGTCAATACAATGGATTTTGTCTCCTTCCACACCTGTATTTTATTATGTCCAATCACATTACAACCACTGTGCCATCACTGAGGCTTCTGGGTGTCATCTTTATTATAGTTAAGCACACACAGCCCTGTGGCTACTTTTCTGAGAAGACAGTTTGTAACGGTGTTCACTATGCAGGGAGCAAATTGATTGTAGGTTAGAAAAAACTACTGATTTTTTGTTTTTCATTTTCTTCATTGTTTGATGGGGGCAGGGATGAGTTTTTCCCCATTTTTCCTTTAGGTAAAACCTATAGTGTTTCATATGTATCCTCTCCCTAATGGCAAGCTCAAGGGATGCTCATCAGTTACCATACGATTTCTCAGTACGTGGTCGCTACTCTTCAAGCCATCCTGCCACAGGTATCAAGGGGAATTTCAGTCACATCACACAATCAGTACTTTAAGACAGACCTGTGAGCCAAAAAGGATTAGCAGGCTGAAGTGTCGACTATGATCATTTATCTTGATAGTCAGCTTGATTGTATTGAGAACTCGCTAGGTAACTAGGACAGAAAATACTGTAAGAGTGTTTACAGAGATGACTTGGCATATGGGACAGCAAAATGAGAAAAGACCACCCAAAATGTGGATGACACCTCTAATAGGCCTGGGGCCTGCTGGCTGGATCAAAAGACAAAACTAAAAAAAGTAACTACAGCTACAATAATTTGTTAAAGGATGCCAGATATAAAAGATGGTAAATTATTGACATGGAAAGTATAAAATATGGGGAGAAGAGTAAAAAAAAAGTCTTCAGTTTTTGCATGTGATCAAAGTTAAGTGGTTAGCAATTTAAAATAGTGTATTACAATTAGATGTTTTACATAAGTCCCAAGAGAAACATAAAGTAAAAACCCATAATAGACATACAAAGGATAAAGAGAATGGAATCAAGTCATGACACTACAGAAAATCATCAAATCACAGAGGAATATACCAAGAAAGAGAAAAAAAGGAACAAGCAATTAAAAACCAGAAAATTAACAAAGTGGTAATAGTCAAGTCTTTATCTATTAATAATTACCTTTAATATAAATGAATTAAAATATCTAATCAAAGCACATGGAATACAGTGACCTAAATTTGTTAAAGAACAAGAACCAACTATGTACTGCCTACAAGAGACTCATCTCAGATTTGAGGGTGCACATAGACTACAAATGAAGGATGGAAAAAGATATTCCATGCAAATGGAAATGAAAAGAAAGCAGGCTTTTCTACAAGTACAATAGGAAAAATAAACTTTAAGATGAAAACTGAATAAAGACATGAAAAATGTCATTGAATCATGGAAAGAGATCCATCCAGCAAAAGGACATGAGAATTATAAATATACATGTACCCAGTGTTGGCACACCTACATATATGAAGCAAATATTGTATTAAGAGTTCTGAAGGGAAAAATAGAAACAGAAATACAATAATAGCAGCAGATGGCAGTGTCTGGATAGATCATCCAGACAGAAAATCTATGAGGAGATATTGGATTTAAACTACATTTTAGGTCAAATGGACTAAGCAGACACATGCAGACCCTTCCTCCCAATACCAGCAGAATATATTTCTCCTCAAGCATACATGGACTGTTCTCTAAGACAGGTCATATGTTAGGTGACAAAAACACAACTTTAAAACTTTAAGGGGACTGAAATCAAACCACAATTGTATGAAACTGTGACTCTGTAATAGGAGAAATTGTATAAAATTCACAATATATGACAATTTCAAAACATGCTCCGGAACTAGCAAAGTGTCATATAAAAACTCAAAAGAAAATTGTCTTGTTTTGAGACAGATTAAAATGGAGACACAAAATACCAAAACTTGTGAGATGGAACATAAGACATACTGAAGAAAGACTTTATAGAAACAAATGTCTACATTAAAAAAAATGAACATTTCAAATAAAAAATATCACACTAAAGAGACTAGAAAAAGAGGAGAAAATGAATGAAGCAGTACGCAGCGCACAATGGGCATGGTCATTCCAGTAGGATGGACTATTTTATCTCTGGCATTGTTTAGAATTGCTAGTGAAACTTGTTGAGAATTCCTAGTGCTAGTGTGTCCTTGCACAAAAAGCAATCAATTTCAGGGGCTGGGGATTTAGCTCGGTGGCTCAAGTGCTTGCCTGCTAAGCATAAGGTCCTGAGTTCAATCCCAGGTATCAAAAAAAAATCAGTTTCATTAATTTTAAAATGCATATCAGTAATGTACCTTTAAATGCCTGAGGATGAGGTGGAATGTCCCCATTACACCCCCCACCCATCCAACTGTCATGTCAGCAAGAGGAGAATCAAAGCAGCCCAGGTAATAGTCAATCCCAGCTGTCAGGTGGACAGGTGACACAAGCTGTGCAGGTGACACAGGTGACCCAGCTACCTGTGGCTGCATGAGGCAGCCCAGGCAAAGCAGCAGAGCAGCTACTCAGATGATACACAAAATCACAGGAAATAATAAATCATTCCTTTGATCCACTAAGCTTTGAGGTGCTGCATTATGCTGCAATGGATAATGGAAGTGTCAATAAATGAACCCATTGAAAGCATCAGTATAGAACACAACGTGGCCCTAATCCCCGTCTACGTTTCCTCTGGGTAGATCTGGTTTACAGGGGAAGCAACTCCACCTGCCTCTGCTTCATCAGATCACCAAACACAGACTCTGAGAAGGTGGACACTTAAGATACAGACTGATTACACTTGGGCCTCCTGCAGGGAAAGGTCTACAGCTGAGAGAGGCTATTTTGGTTTGGGGAGCTGTCCGTGTGCAAGGCTGGCTGCAGTGCTACTAGCAGTAACACACTACAATGTCTTGAAGAAGATATAGAAAGACAGCAGCAGCTGACTTTGGGGCCACCGTCCTCTTGTTCTTGCCATGGTCCTTCTGCTTGCTGGATGAGTATCTCCTCTTTTCCTTCAAAGCACCCTTGTCTCCTTGAGCATTTCTTTTGAGCTTTGTTTCCTTTTTCTCTTCGCTTTCCTTATTTCTGTCATAAAATAACAGTGATCTTTCACATCCACCAATTGTCCTGACCAACTCACCGAACTGGACGATAAGAACCTGGGAAACACTGTTGGCCCCTACTCCCTCCCATAACATCATGGAGTCAGAGGGGAGGGGAGGGGCTCGGTAGAGTCAGAGAAGTAAAACGCACAGGACATCAGTCAGTGTACGTGACATGGGGCCAGCTGTGTTTGAGGGCTGCCCATTCCCTAACTCAAAAAATTTTGTCCTGTCATGGAGTCCTGGAGACAGCAGTCTCATACTTTGAACATTTCATTCTTGGAAATGGCTCTCAGGCCCATGAGAGATGATTCTGAGTTAAAAGAGGCACAGATTTACAACTCCCAGCCCACTTTAGTAAATGCCTAGTAAAAGGTGGTTCTGGCCCAATCAGCAAAGGCTCAGCTGCGTATGGTGAGGAACCGTGCATTGTACAATAATTATTGATGACTTTTAGCTTAAAATGACATCTGGCTAGTCAAATTTTACACAACCTCATCATTCTAAGATACTGAAGGATGCATAAAGCAGAGCACGGGGGACCCTTCTGTAAAGAAAAATTGTATTTCTTGGCCCATCATCTGGCAGCCTCCCCTAGCCTCCCCAGACACCCCATAAGGCTCCATTTCACAGAGAACAGAACCTTTGACAGCATGGGTGGTTTGCCCAAGGTCACAGATTCAGCCAGGGCTGGGGCTGGGATTTGAGCCAGGTCTGTCTGACATCCGCTGTTCCTTCCACATAGACATATTCACCCTACAGAAAGAACAGAAGAAAAACCGGAAGGATGGTGTGAAAGTCACAGACCCTGCTGCCTCTCCTCCCTACCACGATGACCTTAACATGAAGTTCTGCCCTTCTGAATCCAAACAGCCTTTACGCATCCAAGTGACTGTGATTTGGGTGTCTTGCATTGCCCTGGCTTTTTCCTCCTCTCTCCTCTCTGCTCCTGTGTCTCTGACTTGGTCCTTCCTCTCAGATAGTGCCTGTCAATCTGACTGTCCTCCTATTGTGAACCCCATACCCTTCTCTGGGGCTGTGAGCTCTGAGCCCTGGGGTCTCGGACATCCCCCACATGAGAGCCAAGGACAGCACCTCACTCAGAGACTCTGTCCTAAGAGGAATTCTGTTTTCTCTCCAGTAAGTGTTTCTTGTCAAAACCGACCAAAAGATCACAGTGTGGGAAGGGGCAGAACAACCAGCCACTCAAGGAGAGAAAAGACATTCTCTCTTCTTATATGGCTTTCCTGTTCCTATTTAGCAAGTCACCCACCTCACTGGCTTCAAACCACATAGCATATTACCTTACAGTTCTGAAAGGAGAAGTCTGACCCCCAGCTAACATGGAGGCTTCCCTGGGAAAGCTACAGGGGAGAATCGGTTTCCTTGCCTTTCCCAGCTTTAGACAGCACCATCCTCCTTTCTTGGCCTACAGATCTTTCTTGCATCACCCCAACCTCCCCTTCCATTGCCATATTGCCTTTCTAAGTCCAACCACTCTGCTCTCCTATCCTAAGGACCCTTGTGATTAGATGCAGCCTCCCAGGGAACCCAAGCTTATCTTTCAACTCAAGATCCTCAGTGTAATGACAGCTCTCAAGTTTCTTTTGCTGTATAAGGTAACCTGGACTCCAGAGACTAAGATATGGATATCTTTGGAGACAGTGGCATTATTCAACTTTCTAACCCCTCTTACTCTCTCCACCCAAAGAAGAAACCAAAATCCCGTGGCTGGGAGAAAGAAAGGATGTGGAAAAGTAAACAGATTCATAAAGATTCATGAAGCGAGAGCTGGGTGGAACCTGAGATTCCAGGGCTGCTGGCCTGCAGGTTTTAGGGGCTGGAGGACCTCTTCTACCACTGCCCCTAACGTGGATCCATGGAGCACAGCTATGCAGAGGCTGCTTGATTTTGCGACCCAGAAAAAAAGGAAACACTGTTTAGACTTAATCAAAGAGAGGCTCGTAAAGGAAATTAATCAAGACAGACTGTCATGGGGTGAAGCCAGAAGACTGGTTGTAGTAGGCTGAAGACTGAGAGGACAGCAAGGAAAGGGTGACTGCGAGTGTAGGCAACTCTTTGAAAACAAAATGTGAAGAGAAAGAAAGAGAAACGTGGTGGTTAGAAGGAATTTCAAACCAAAGGAAGGAGAGCTGGTATTTGATAGGTAAATTCAACAGGTGGGTGTGGAAGTCACTGCAAGAAAGGAATTTAGATGTTTCTTGAATTTTCTGAATCCCCCCCCAAAACAAAAAAAGAAATTGCAAAAATTCAGATGAGAATTTCCCTCCAAGAATGAAGATTCGTTTACTCTCTTAAGTTAGTTCCCCCAGCAACAAGGATTCCCACCCAGGCGGCATGTTTGTGAGCCATAGGGAAGCCTTGGAGGAAAAGAGGGAAGTGACAGCCGAAAAGTTGGATAGTAAAAGGCTAAAACTGAGAATGGCTGGAGTTCGCGCCCTCTGGGAACACGGGGAAAAGTCCTCTGGTTACTGCAGCTGAAGGAAGAGTGCTGCGCTGTGCACGCACCTCCTCCTGCTATCACCCTCCGAGGCTGACCTGGGAGGTGCGCGGTCCAGGCTCTGTGATCTTCCCAGTCTGCAGGGACAGGTGCCATCTGCAACTGTAAAGAGCTTGGTACAGTGCAGACATGGCCATTAGAATTTAAGAGAAATACAATAAAAGGGGGAAGACTCAAAGGAAAGACAGAGACTGCCATGTCTACTTAAAAAAGAAGAGTTCCTCAATATGGTGCATATCTCTGGAAGGGATCCAGGTCAGCCATGTATAGCCTGGCCCCTAGAAATTCAGTCTCTGGGACACACAGCAGGAGATTTGGGCATAGCCCACACCACTGTGGACTGGCCAACCGTAGTCATGCATGCAGTAATACTCCCCAGAGTCCCCGGGCTCCACAGGGCTGATGCTGAAAGCATAGCTAGTTCCACTTCCTCTGCTGCTGAACCTGGCTGGGATACCCGGGGCCAAAGTGGTGACGTGAGCTATAAGGGGTTCCAGTCGTTGGCCAAGTTTAATCCGGATCCAAGACATCTCTCCGTTTATATCAGCACTAGCTTGACAGGAGATGGAGACGGTCTCTCCTGGAGTTGCAGACAAGGAGGCTGGTGTCTGGGTCAATGTGATGTCCCCACTCACTGTTAAAGAGTAAAAAAGGAAAGTGGCATTTACAGTGCATGGCATTGTTACGCACCAAGCAGCAGCTGTCTTCAGCTAGGATACAGAGTTTGCTGAACCGGCCTCTCCCAGGACCCTCCCTCCTCACCTGCTCTCCAGAAAGCCAGGCTCCAAAGAAGCCGCACTGGAGCCACCCGAAACATGCTGGCAGGGTGTGTTCAGAGCCTGGGTACCACACAAAGCTCCAGATCTTTATAGGGATGGTTCGGAGGTTGTGAGAGGAGGGGACATGCAAAACAGAGCCACCAAGAGACGGGCTGACAGTCTTATAAGTCTTCATCCAATTCTTTCCATTCAATCTCCTCCAAAGATTCTGACAGTCATTGCTTTAAAGGCCATGTGAATCCACTGTCAAAGGTGAGTACTAACCTGAGTGACAAACAGGGTTGGTGCTGATGATATAGGACTTTCTGAGAACCCAGTGCACATCCTGTAACTCTGATACTCGGGATCCTATGACAGCACCCCTGTGTGAAGCAAGGGTGAAGTTTTTCCTGAATTCAGAGTGGAACAGAACCTACAGACAGTGCCATTCAGAAATTAGTGCATGTGTTGAAATGTCACTGTATCCCATTAAAATATACAATTAAAACATAATTTAAAGGAACAAATTTTCAGTTCTTTTGCCCTTTCTCTCTGGAGTTCACCCCAGCTGGCACAGGTTAGGTGAGATTAGTCTGAGAGAAGTAACTGCTCAGAGGATCCGATGAACTTTCAGGATGGAGACCGGAGAATCCAGGAGCTGAAGATGTGCCCCCTGCTACCCACCCCTACCATTTTTCTCTCACAGAAGACTGTCTCTCCCTAGCCCTGCCCTACCCATCTCCCCTTTCCTGCAGCATCTTCAATGCCCACCCATTGATTTCATCTATCAAATATCAGCCCTCCTTTCTTTGGTTCGCAATTCCTTCTGGCCACCGTACTTTTCTCTTTCTCTTCCTTCACATTTTGCTTTCAAAGAGTTGTCTACACTCACATCCACCCCTTCCTTGCATCCTTTACTCTTCAACCCACTACAACCAGCCTTCTGCCTTCACCACACAATGGAAATGGTAGATTATCACTGCCAAATCAACCTGACAAAGCTGTCACAGCCTCCAGCATTCTAACCTTTTCTTAAGGACCAGACACTATTGCTCACTTCCTTCCTAGAAATTCCCCTTTTACTTGGGTGAATCTGTTCTCAGTTCTCCTTCTACCTACCTAATTGCTCTTTCTTTCTTTCACTGTCTAGAATTGTTTTCTGTCTGCCCTGTAAATGTTGGGAAAGTCCCTGGAATCTCACATCAGTCCTCTTCTCATTCTTCTTTTTCCCAAGTGGCTGACATATGTGAAGATTCACTCACTGGTGATCATGGTTATAAGCTGGACAAGGTGAGTCTGTGATACTCGGAAATTAACCTCAACCAGGCCATTCCCACAGGAAACTGTGACCTGAGGAAAGTCTCTCATTGTGATTCACTGATATCCAATGGATATACAGATGCTTCTTGACTTCCATCTCAACAAATCCATTATGCTTTGAACATACCGTAAGTGGGAAAATGCATGGAATTTTGTACATCTAACCTACTGAACATCATAACTCAGCCTAGCTGGTCTTAAATGTGCTCAAAATAACCACATCATCAGTTAGGCAAAATCACCTAACAGGAGCCTGTTTTATAACGAAGTGTTATCTCATGTACACACGCCAGTGGGGTTTATAGACAGGATGCAAAACATGATGTCCGAACACTGCAGGCCACGCTGTGGAGGTTGCTTCCCCTCTCAGTTATGTGATTCACTGGTAGCTGCTGCTGCCCAGCATAGGAGAGACTATCACATGGAACAGCGCCTGCCCAGGAAAAGGCCAAAAGCCCAAATCCAAAGCAAGGTTTCTACTGACTGCACACTGTTTTCACATCACCAATAAGTCAAAAATCATAACTCGGCCCACGGAAGCTGGGGACTCTGCAATCTTTGTGAAGAACAAGGTCATTGGGTGAACTGCTGCTTCAGTTTGATGCCATCTAAGAAGCATGGGTCCTGAGCTGTGTGCAGAGGTCCAAGGAATGAATGCAACTCTCCTCCTGAGGGCCCAGGCCCTGAGAGCCGCTCCGAGCCCTGGCGGACACAGGACAGCAGGAAGGGCCCGCTGAGTGACCTCAGCGACGCTCAGCGTCACTCTCCACAGGATTGCAGGGCTCTGGGAAACAGTCGCTGTCAGATTGTGAGGGTGACAATTCCAGGAAGTCATCGAGAGGAGAAATTAAGTCTGGGGCATGTTGGGGGGCAAGCGTAGGAAGAAAAGTTCTATGGTGCTCACATGGTGCTGGGAAGTTAGAGAGGAAGCACTCCTATGCCCAGCTGCCTGTGCACACACGCATGCGCACGCACGCACGCACGCACGCACGCACTGAGTCCAAGGATCATGGGAGGGGAAAGTAGAGACATAGTTGGAATAGTTGCATCTGCCAGGGTGGAACGGGGCCTGCGGGAAACATTAATTAAGGAGTCAGGAAACCAGAGATCTATTCTAAGCTGTTCCTAACGTCTTGGGCAAGTCACTTCCCTATTCTGACTTTAGTTGCTTTTTTTTTTTCTTTGAAACTGAAGAAATTGAAATACTTTGTCTCTCAGACTCCTCCCAGTTCCTCATCTCCTTAGACTGTAAATTAAGCAACATCAGATGTTGCGATTGGAAACGCTGCACGTATCCATTTTAGCCACAAGAGGGAGACAGGTGATCGCTACATGGCTGAGATTTTAATTTAGTTCTTTATAGCACATTTGGCCGCTAGAGGACACTCCTGTCCGTGTGTACAGCTGACTAAGGCAGGGCAAAGGAATACCTGAATTTTCATCACCTGTGATTTTCAGACAAAGTCTGGGACAAGACGCCCTTTCCATTTTAACAATAACTTATTAAGAGTAAAAAGTGTGTATCATCTACTTCCTATAAAATATATACTTTATAAGAAAGAATACTTATAAATATCTCTAATGCTTGTATGGCTAATTATGACTAACATTTTATTAGTATTACTTATATGACATTCATTTGAAAATTATTATAAATCTACACATTCAGTTCATTTAGGCTTATTCATACTACAGAAAAATTAGTACCAAGAACCCACAACAGGGAACAGTAGGGGCAAAGGATCTCATTCTTTTAAATAACAAATCACTAAAAATAAGTGATTTAATTACATTAAAGGCAGTTATACAGTGTTTAATGAAAAACCAAGATAAATTTTAGATTTTGACATTTGAAGCTTGATTATATTCATAAAAAGAATATGCAAGAAATGAAACAAAAATTAGAATTTATATTTGTTCATAGGATTATCAATTGCTACTTTTCTGTTTTAATTTTTCTCCAAGAACTGATACAACTTTGTGCGTTTGAGATTTTTATTGACATGCATGAATTAAACATAGTCATGGGATTCTGTATGATATTTCCATTCTTTTTTTTTTTTTTTTCAGCACCAGGGATCGAACTCACAACTTTTCACCTGCCAGACAGGTGTTTAAGCCACTGAGACAAACCCCCAGGGATATTTCCATATGTTCGTGCAGTGTTTATAGGTCAAGTCCAATCACTTTTGTTCTAATCTTCCCATGCACACATCCTTCCCATTCCTACTTTTGTATTTAAGAAAACAATAAGAAAAGAGAACTGTGATTGCCCCAGGATGGCAGTGCCAGCAAGAGGAGTGAGTATGAGTGTCTCCCTTCCTCCATCATCCTGGGAGAGTGTAGCTGGCGAAGAGAGTATGGTACAGCTCCAAAGAGGGGTCTGAGTTCAGCTCCTCCCTTCCTCCATCAACCCAGGACAAGGCCACTGGTGAGCGGAGTCACAACACTGCAATTTTAAAGGGCCATAACCATCACCATAGTCTAGAACAAAAGGAATGGGCCCTAACTCAAACAGATAACAACTCAGTCTTAATATATTGGGAAGGTAGGTTCTAGCGCTAGACATAAAGACCAAGAACCACATACATCTGGAAGACATGCAGAGGAAGAGACACATCCTAGGAAAGCTTCATATAAGCCTATTTAACATAAGAAATCTACAAACATCAACACAGAAAATGAATTAAAATAGAAAATAGAAAATGGAAAATGACAAGACAAAGAAGCAAAATGCAATCCCAACCACCCAGCCCATGCAGGACAAGTCCAGAGCACAAAGAGATAGAGGAAATCAGAAACCAACAAATGGAACTCTCTGAAATGGTAACAGCAAAAGTGCGTGGGGGGACAGAAGAGGCCACAGAAAAAAGAATGACAAAAAGAAATGACGATCAAAATAAAAGACATTAAAGCAGACACAGATAAATTGAGGAGCTCAGGAAAAAGATGGAAACCATGAATGCCAAACATAGACCAAACATGAATGAAACAGATCCAAACAGAAATGCAGGAGATTAGAAACTCCATCAAAAGTATTTGCAGCAGATTGAATGAAGGCAAGGGTAGAATATCAGATCTAGAAGATGGGAACACAACTAGCAACTGGAAAAGAAAGATATATAGAAACTCACAAGAGGCCACACAGAATCAATCCAACAGCTGCAGGATGAAGCAAAGAACAACATAAGACTGACTGGAATAAGTGAGAAAGCTGGAGACAGGACAAAAGCCAATAAAAACCTCTTTACAGAAATAAGGCAGAAAATATCCCAAACATGGATGAAGAATTTGACGTACAAATAAGTGAAGCATATATAATTGCAAATAGCCATGACCAAGACAAATCTACACCAAGGCATACAATAATCAAGATTTCCTATATTCAACACAAACACAAAATATTAAAAGAGAAAAGAAACATACCACCTGTAAAGGAAAGTCAATCAGAATCACAACAGACTTCTCGACACAAAGCCTCAAATCAAGGAGAACTTGGAGTGAGGTATTTCGAGCCCTAAAGGAAAACAATCTTCAACCCAGATTGATGTATCCCACAAAACTGTCTTTCAAAATTGATGGAAAAGCCAGGGATATAGCTCAGTGGCTTAAGTACCTGCCTGGCAAGTACAAGGTTCTGAGTTCAATTCCCAGTACCAAAACAAAACAACAACAACAAAAAATTGATGGAGAAATAAGATACTTCCATGACAAAGAAAAACTGAAGAAATTTATGACCACCAAACCAGCTCTACAGAATGCTCTGAAGGCCATATTAGACAGAGATAATGAAGACTACAAACACATAAACACCAATAGAAAGAAGCCATCAGGCAGAGCAAACAATTAAACAGAGAAAGACAGGGAACAAGCAATGGGAAACAATGTGAAAAAGCCAATACATATCAGTTATGACCATCAAAGTAAATGATCTCAGCTCACCAATCAAAAGAAACAGAATTGCAGAATGGATCAAGAAGCAAGATCCAACAGTATGCTGCATTAAAGAAAACATTTAGCCCAAAAAGAAATTCATAGACTAAAAACGAAAGGATGGAAAACAATTTTCCATGCCACGAGAACCCAGAAAAAAGCAGGGGTAGCTGTACTATTTGCAGACAGTGCAAACTTTAAGCCAAAACTAGACAAAAGAGACAAAGGTCACTACATACTTGTTAAGGGAGAAACTCCAAGAAGAAGGGATAATAATCATAAATATTTATTCATCAAACACAGGTTTAGCCAACTACATAAAACAAATATTAACAGACATGAAAAAATCAAATAAGCACCAATGAAATAGTAGTGGAGGACCTTAATACCACACTCTCACAAATAGATAGATCAACTAGGCAAAAAAATCAACAAAGAAATACTAGAATTAAACCAAGTCTATGAACAAATGGACTTGGTAGATGTCTACAGAGTGTTCCACCCCCAAAAATCAGAATACACATTCTTCTCAGCTTCACATGGGACGTTCTCCAAAATAGACCATATATTAGCTGATAAAAGATTTTTAAATAAATGTAGAGGAACTGAACTTATCCCAGGCATACTATCTGACCATAACACAAACTACAAATCAATGACAAAGGAAATCACAAAAACTACAGTAATACATGGAAATTAAGCAACACCCTTCTGAACAACCAATGGGTCATAGAGGAAATTAAGGACAAAATTAAATATTATATTCAGCTAAATGATAATGCTAATACAACATGTTGAAACTTTGGGGATGCAATGAAAGCAGTCCTACAAAGGAAATTCATAGTAATGAACTCATACATCAGGAAAACAGAATGAGCTCAAATAAACAACCTAATGTTGAACCTCAGACTTGTAGGAAAAGAAGAACAAATCAAACCCAAAGCACATACAAAGAAGGAAATTATAAAAATCAGTAGAAATTAATGCAATAGAGACTAACAAAACAAGACAAAGAATTAATGAATCAAAAAGTTGGTTCTTTGAAAGAACAAATAAAATTGATAAACCATTAGACAACCTCATCAAAAAGAGAAAAGAAAAAACACAAATTCAAGCAATTAGAAATAAAGAGAGGAAATCATAATGAATCGCATAGAAATCCAAGAAATCACCAATTCCTACTCTGAGAAGCTATATGTTAATAAAACAGAAAACACAGAAGAGTGGACAGATTCCTGAACACAATTAAATTGCCAAAACCAAATCAAGAAGATATAAAAATTCTAAATAATCCAATATCAGCCAATGAAACTGAAAATGTAATTAAAAATTTACCAACAAAGAAAAGCCCAGACACTGATGGATTCACTGTTGAATTCTGTAAGAAATTTAGAGAAAAACTAGTGCCACTAATGCTGAAACTCTTTGAAGAAATTGAAAGCAAATCAGTACTTTCAAAATCATTCCTGGAAACAAGTCTTACCCTGAATCCAAAACCAGAGAAGAACACAACCAAAAAAGAAAACTATAGGCCAATCTCCCTAACAAACGTAGATGCAAAAATCGTTAACAAGGTACTGGCAAACAGAGTGTAGCAAATCATCAAGAAGATTATACAACATGACCAAATTGGGTTGTTTCCAGGGATGCAGGGATGGTTCAACATATGAAAATCAATAAATGTAATATACCATATTAACATAACCAAAGACAAAAATCACATGATCATCTGAATAATGCAGAAAAAGCATTTGACAAAGGCCAACACCCATTCATGATAGAAAAAAAAAAAACCCTACAGAAAACTGGAATAGATGATCTTTCCCTCAACCTTACAAAAGCCATCTATGACAAATCAACACCTAACATCATATTAAATGGTCAAAAACTGAAAGCTTTCATTCTAAAATCAGGAACAAGACAAGAATGCCCATTATCACCACTCCTATTCCATACAGTTTTGGAAACATTAGCCAGAGCAATTAGACAAGAAAAAAAATAAAAGGAATAAAGACAGGAAAGGAAGAAGTTACATTACCATTATTTGCAGATGACATGATACTCTACATAGAAGACCCCCAAAACACCAAAATACTTGTAGATTTAATATCTAAATTCAGTAGTGTAGTGGGATACAAGTCAACACTCAAAAATCAATAGCATTCCTGTACACAAACAACAAATTCACAGCGAGAAAAATTAGGGAAAACACACCGTTCACAGTAGCATCTAAAATAAATACTTAGGAGTCAATCTAGCAAAGGACATGAATGATCTGTACAGTGAAAATTACAGTAGCCTAAAAAAGGAAATCAAAAGGGGTATCAAAAAATGAAAAGATATCACTTACTCTTGGATAGGAAGAACCAAAATAGTGAAAATGGCCATACTTCCAAAATTGCTATACAAATTTGATGCAATCCCAATCAAAATATCATTAGCATACCTCAAAAATCTAGAGAAAACATTTCTAAAATTCATTTGGAACCAGGAAAGATCTAGAATAGGAAAAGTAATCTGGGCAACAAAGGCAAGTCAAAGAGCACCACAATCTCAGACCTGAAATTATGCTACAAAGCTACTGTGCTAATATCAGCATGGTAGTAGAATAAAAACAGACCTGAAGATCAATGGAACAGATTAGAAGATACAACCACAATTACAAACACACCCAACCATTTATCTTTAACAAAGAAGTCAAACATGTTCACTGGAAGATAGTCTCTTTAATAAATGGTGCTGGAAAAACTGGCTTTCCACATCCTGAACATTAAAACTAGACCAGTGCCTATCACTATGCACTAAAGTCAAAATGGATCAAAGATCTAATTATTAACATCGAAACACTAAATTTACTGGATGAGAAAATAGGTAGAAATCTCAAAGACATAGGTATATGCAGAGACTTCATGAACAAAACCAAGACTGCAAGGGAAATATTACAAAGAATCAACAAATGGAATTCTCACTTTATTAAAAAGTTTTCACACAACAAAAGAAACCACCAACAGACTGAAAAGACAACCCACAGAATGGGAAAAAATTATAGCTAGTCGTCTCTCACACAAAGGACTAAACTCTAGAACATATAAGGAATTGAAAAAAAATGAGATCCCCAGATTCAAAGAT
>RJWM01033991.1:0-20111 GCA_004363535.1 Dasyprocta punctata
AAGGGAAGGGAGGGGAGGGGAGGGGAGGGGAGGGGAGGGGAAGGGAAGGGAAGGGAAGGGAAGGGAAGGGAAGGGAAGGGAACGGAAGGGAAGCAAAGCAAAGAGGACACCCAGTAATCTTTGATCAGACATCCTTCCAGGAGCATCAGAAAGGGAATCTCGCAGAAAACACTCTATCCTTGGGCTCAAAAGACCAGGCTGAGCACAGTTTTCATGCAAAGTAAAAGAAAAGAATTCTACCAGAAGACTTGGGGTGAGGCTTACGCGGGTTCAGGACCCCAGTTGTGCAGGACCCCTCCCACAGTGTGGCTGGGCAAAAGGAAGAGGTGTGCTGTGTTAAGGCAACATCAACAAACCACGAGCTGCACAAATTTTATAATGGGGACACCCCATTAGATAACATTGCTAAGGACTAAAATTTCTCTTTAAGCAAAGGACTGAGTTATTTGGAAGAAGGTGTCAGTGGTACTGCAAGGGTGAGTAAGTGTTTGGGTTTTTTGGGTGGGATTTTTGTTGTTACTGTTGTTCTTGTTGTTGTTTACATTTTGATCCTGTATACATGGAAGAGAAAACAGGTAAGGTTATACTTCAGACCAGGGTGGATTTATTCTCTCCACTGCTATGACTCGGGAGGGACATGCACAGCCCTGCGATAAAAAATTCCAAAAGATCATAGCAGAAAATCCAGAAGTTGTTAATAAAGACTTCCAAGACTTCAAAGGCTACAAAACACAAACAGGACTGCTTTTCAATGTAAATGTGAACTATGCTCTTTGACAAGCTTCAGAACTTTGCTTTCACCAACAGATTCCCATCCCAGAAGGAACAGGGGATGGTGTCCCTTTGACAGTACGAGCACCACCCCTGAAACTGTTTCCTACTTTCACTCCAAGGCCTATAGACGTACCAGGCTGCTCCAGGCTGGGGCTGGGTTTGTGTGCTGTCTGTTTTGGTGTTGGGATTGGACACGGGGGCCTGGTGCATGCGAGGCAAGTGCTCCATCTCCAACACAATCCAGACCACTTTGGAAGAGTTTTAATAACAGATGTTGTTATGGTTTGTGTCTGGATGTCCCCCCAAAAGCCTCATGCAGTCATGGGGGTGGACATCTAGAGTCTGTGATTGATCCAGGGTCTGACACTGGGACAAAGGGTGTGCTACACCCACCCTAGGGCAGGTAGCCTGCATACAATATAAGTGAGGGAAAAAGATTTGTCTTCCTCCGTCTCCTCGCTTGTTGCTTTTGGTATCTTCCGCGCGGTGAACTGTTGCCCCTCTTCCATGTGCCACCCCGCCCTGGTGTCAGCTGATTAAGGCTGAAACCTCCACAAACTGTGAGCTAAATAAACCTTTCCCCCTTTAACTCTGGGTGTTGGGTATTTTGTTTCAGCAATGAGAAAAATAACTAAGACAGATGTGAACATTTAAAAGCTTTCTGTTAGCTAGGTACAGTGGGACAGCCCTGTAAACCCAGCTATTGAGGATGCTGAAGGAGGAGGATCACAAGTTCAAGGCCAGCCTGGGAAATTTCAAAATAAATTTATTTTTATTTTTATTTTCAGGAGTCCCTGTTTTTGTTCATAATGATTGCATTCAACATGAGGAGTTGGTACATGGACAAAACCTATCTTAATTCTTTTTATGTCCCTCCCCTTCCCTCCTCCCCCTCCGTCTCTTGGTCCCTTCCCATCAAAGAAAGATCTCCCTACTTCCTATTATTTACCTTTAATTTTGCTCTTTATTTATATTTCAGGTTTCTCTTATAAGAGAAACCATGCAATATTTGAGATTATGTGTCTGATTTATTTCATTTAACATTATGGTCTAATGTGTTTCTATTTCCCCACAAATGACTCAAGTTGATCCCTCTTTGTGGCAGAGTAGTACTCCCATTGTGTGCACATAGCATGTGCTCTGTATCCACTCACCTGCTGATGGACACACAGGCCACGTCCATGAGTCAGCTCTTATCACCTGGGTCGCTACAGACATGGGGATGCATGTGTGACTGTAATACGATGTCTTTAACTCTAGTAGAGCACTAGCCTGGCATACTTGAGCCCTGGGTTCAAAATATAGTACCACGAGGTGGGGGACGTTTTTGGGGGGCTGCTCCATCTCTGTCCCCTCCCTGAGCCTTGCAGACAATTCCATGGTTCCTGGGGACACATCTGTCTTCCCTGACCCCACATCACCGTCTGCTTGTTGGAGTTCATGATGCCCGGAAGCTGTTTTCACCCAGAACAGCGAGGGCCTTCGTGGCCCCTCAGGAAGCCAGGTGCCCTGCACAGCGTGTTCACGTGGTGACAGTGCCCAGGCTGACAAGCGAGCTCCTGTGACAGACACGGCTGACAGAACTCACAGGACAGGGAGACGCCTTTCTACATGAAAAACCAGCCAGACGTGGTGCCACACACTTATAATCCCAGGACTCGGGAGGCTGAGGCAGGGGGAATGGAGGATCCCTGCAAATTCACAGCCAGCCACGGCTACACAGTGAGCTCAAGGCCAGTCTGAACTATACAGTGAGACCCTGTCTCAAAAAAAAGCCAGGCATGGTGGTGCATGACTATAATCCTAGCACTCCGGAGGCTGAGGCAGGAGGATTGCCACAAGTTGAAGGCCAGTTGAACTACATAGTGAGTTTGAGGTTCAGCCTGGACTACACAGCAAAACCTTATTTCAAAAAAATTTTAAAAAAAAGAAAAAAGAGTTCAATCCCCAGTGCTGCAAAAAAAAAAAAAGAAAAGAAAAAGAAAAAAGAAAAAGGAAGAAAGAAAGATCAATCACTTCCTAAAATGATTTTTATCTTGTATTTAGATTATAGAACTCATCGTGCAAACAAATGGAAATTAGTAATTTTTATTTGATTTCACAGAAACCAGAAATCAAGAATTATTAATACAGAAACAAGCAGATTAATACTAATAAAAGATTGCACATAGATTTACTTTTTTTTTTCTTCATTTAGAAAGCAATGTTCCCATTTCCTCCTTTTTAAAAAGAGAAAGGGAAGAGGGATTAAAACCAGTCCCCAGACAGGATTTTCAATTAAAGAAACAGCACACAGAGAAAAGTGAGCTGTCATAGATAAATAAATAGGTTCATTTTTCTTCCTAAACAGTGCATTTTAGATGTTTTTAACAAAATAACATAAATAAATGATTCCTACAAAGTTCAGAATTCCTTGGAGACATAAACCATCCTTTCAAGGCAGCACGCTAGGAACGTTGTCAAGAGCTCCGCTGTACAGGAAAAGGGCACCCGAAAGGAATGTGTGTGCAGCTGCAGGCCTGCAGCCAGGCTGTGGGGACCCCCAGGCTTTCCTTGGGCTCCCAGGGACCCGCTCCAAGCCTCCCTTGGAAGAGCCACAGCTCAGGATCAACTGAGACCACTGTGGTCAAATTCCCGGCAACCAGGGACTAAATGCACGCTGGACCTAAAGTAGGAGAAAAACCATATTCCGCAGTTGTTGTAGGCAGCGCTCCGCCCACTTCTATGGCAAAAGCAATGAGCCCTGATGTCGGGACAAGAGAGACCCATCCCGGAAAGCCCCTCAAGGGGGGACGCTCTTATGTCTTCAACACTGCTATGGTGCAAGGCTGGGCACAGCGAGAGAGTCTGTACCATGGGGAGCATGAGTGAAAGAGGCCAAAGGAGGAACAAAATCAACAGTCAGCAGAAGATTTAGGCATTAAATATGCCCAAAAAAGCAATAAAACTAGATTGAACACAAGGACTCTAGTAATACACATGAAGCTGCTAATAAATTCACAATTTAACATTGTTTTTTTCTTTTCTTTTTAAAAGATCTACCTTTCTATCTACAGTAGAAAGCTCTTAGCTGGGTCCATACTCAGAAAATACTATTCTCTGTTTTTATTAACAACACTTTCACATGAGCTATTATTAAAGTCGATACTTACCTCCATTTTAATTTCAATGGAAATTTCTTTAAAAATTAGAGTACACTCCTGGCATAATTTGCTTGCTCTTTCTATGCACTACTGTTCGCAGAAACTATTTTTAATTACATTTTGCATTTCTTTATGGTTTTCATACTCGAGCATGTCTCCCTCAACACCATATTTAGTCTTGCTCATTTTTAAAAACAGAATGCGTAAGCCGGGTGTGGGGGCGCACGCCTTTAATCCCAGCACTTGGGAGGCTGAGGAAGGATTGTTGTGAGTTCGGGACCAGCATGGGCTACAAAGTGAGTTCAAGGCCAGCCTGAACTGCACAGTGAGACCCTGTCTCAAAAATCAAGGCCGGGATTTAGCTGAGTGGTCTAAGCACCTGCCTGGCAGGAACGAGGTTGTGAGTTCGATTGCTGGTACCAAAAAAAAAAGCAGAATGCATTATGTTCTTTAAGTCATTTTGAATCTGTAAATCCTCTTTCAAAACCCTCTCTTTCTACCACGTACTGGCATACAGCAGGATAAAAACGTGCTCAAAAACAAAAACATCTGACTCGTTTTTCATTTGTGTGAGTCAACTTTCTTAAAACAAAATAGGCACCTCTGGTTACATGACACACATCCCGAAAAAGATCATGTCGGGAAAATTTACATCACTCTTACTCATAAAGAGGAAAATGCTGAGTGAGGGATGTGCTTAAGTTTTTAAAAAGATTAGGAAAAGTAAAAACAAGCATGGCACACGGTACATATGCACAGAAAGAAAAGACTCTCTCAACCGAAGGAGCTGAAACACCGAGAACACAAAACGCACTCAAACTGGGCTCACTTCGTACAAGGCACCTACTATGTGCCACAAAGTGGCTGCAGAAACAGGAGCTGGGATTTTAAAGTTCCATGGAAAAATAAGGCATCAGCCAGACACGTAGCTCAGTGGCACAGCACCTTCCTGGCAAGCACAAGGTCCCGAGTTCAATTCCTGGTACCAAAGAAAAGTCTTTAAACTGGATGCGGTGGCCCACGCCTGTAATCCCAGCACTCAGGAGGCTGAGGCAGGAGGATTGTTGTGAGTTTGAGGCCAGCCTGGGCTACAAAGTGAGTTCCAGGCCAGCCTGAACTGCATAGCAAAACCTTGGCTCAAAAAAGACATAAATAAATAAATAAATAAAGTATCCTACAAGCACAGATGAAGTGATTTTATCTTTGCTAATAGAAGTTGTTATGTGCTACAAAGGTGTGGTTGAAAACCATGCCCCTCATAGTCAAGATTTTTCAGGAGTAAAATGAGAACACAACTAGATGATGTTGGCGAATTGGTAGAATACTCAAGTGATCAAAAAATTCAAAGATAATTTTGCATGTGAAAAAAATCATTTTAAGGGTATAGAAAGCAACACACTGAAACATTAGGGAAATCTGACTCCCTCACCTTAAAAATAAATCTACTACAGTTCCAATCCACCAAGCAAATGGGAAGATACACTTTCACCAAACCTACAATGTAAGTTTGACGCTAATTTCCTTCTGTGCCTCCAGAGCATTAAATACTTGGATAAAATTTTTTTGGTAAAGCACAGAATTGCTCCACATTATGACATGTCAAAAGTCTGAACAGGAAACCCACTTCTAAACTCACTCATACAAGGTATTAGAACCCCAAAGTGGGAGCAGCCAGCCTGTGTTCAGCTGGCTGGTGTCTTTGTACTTTGCTTAGGATTTATTCCTAAGGGCGACAATCCCTACCTCATCACCAAGGAGAAACATTCCTGTGGACACAAAGAATCCCAGCCATTTCTTCCAGAACTGCCCCCCACCCCACCCACCTTCTGGAAGGCTGAAAGAGTCTTGAATAGGCCCAGATTTAGCCCACGTTATCATTTGTTGTGTACTTCACACCCCTCTAAAAATCAAAAAGAAAAATATTCACCTCACCAAGCATGGAGCGGAAGGCCCAGGCACCAAGGAGACTTCCATGGAAATGAAAACTAACCAGTGAGAAACAAGGAAGAGAAACGGCTAGCACAGCAACAGGTGGTGGTGATGGTCATGTAAACTCCAGGAAGCCAGGTTCAGGCAGAAAGCGAGTCGTTCGTTTATTCGGGGGACACTCACTGACTCCTTCCAGCTGGGTACTGGATGGCAAAGCAATCCCTGTTGCCAAAGAGCTCACAGTGACAGAAAACAGAGACCATTAGACAATAATGACAACATCATCATAATGCTCTCTCTACCGCTAGGAGAGGCAGCAGCGTAGGTGCTACAGAAGTCAGCAAAGGTTCACCGACCAAAACGGACAGGCAGACCTTAAATGAGGTGGCATGAAGCAGGTGGTAAGTGACGCTCCAGGCTGTGAAAATCACCAATGCTAGGATTTGAACTGGGAACAGGAATCCCCCAGAATCTGTTTGGTAGAGACCTTAGGGGGTTAAAAAATAAAAATAAAAAAGGGAAGAACTACAGAAAACCGTAGCAAGGACGTCGCTAGAGGTCGAAGCTGCCGAGGGGTTCTGCGGGCCAACGCCACCTCTCTGAGGTCTCACCACGTGAGACCCAGCTCATCTCCTCACTGGGTCCTTGACATGCAAGAGACGCCACGCAATTTTTAAGCACCCGGACTGGTCTTAGCTATGGTCATCCTTTAGATGCAGTATATCAAGTCTGGAAGCTAACAGACCCATGAAGGAAGTAACTGCTTTTCTTTGACCTCCTCATAGACTGGTTCCACACAGCAGCAAAACACGGGGACGTTCCCTTGATGTTCGGATGCAGGCTGAGCTTTATTTAGTCTTTAAAGGAGATTGGTCTTAATCAAATCCGTGCCCCTTTCTATCACTGGTAGTTTAAACAGTGTTCTGCAGGCCTCAGGCATAATCGACAGGTGCGCATCTCTCTCTGAATGTGGTCCTTTGACAGCCTGGCCAATGGGAATGCATTGACAGTGCAGGGATTTCTGCCACGCAAAGAACCTGATTAATCCAGATGAAGATGCAGACTCTAACTCTGGCTCTAAATGTTTGCTGCATCATCTTTCTGGGTCTGAGCTTCCTCAGGATCCTGCCCTGCAGGAGTCACGTATGTTCCTTAAAAAGTACTTTCATTTAGCTGAGGTTAAATTGATAGTTTGGTAATACTAAAATGTAGCAGGCGATTATACCAGACACTGTGTTAAACACTTCCTACTCTGTATTTCACTTAATGGCATAGAGTCACACTAATAATACAGCTACCACAATTCCATTTTACTGATTAGGAAATGGGGGTGTAGAGTTAAGTGACACGACATAAGATGACACTGATGGGGATATAGCTCAGCAGCACAGTACCTGCTTGGCAAGCACAAGGTCCTGAGTTCAAGTCCCAGTACCAAAAAAAAAAAAAAAAAAAAAAAGATAACTTTAAACACTCTTAACCACTAAACTCAATTGTTTCCCAAAGTCTTGAAGCTCTTACTAACTCACGCAGGGAACGGGTAATCCGATGTCAATTGATTTTTTTTAAAAAATCATTTTCTGAAAAAAGAAATAAGGTTCGTAGTTTTTGACACAAGATGACCAAACAACAATCCAGCATACTTCTGGATAAGAGTTCCAATGCAAAATTTTCCATAAAGCTTACCGTTTATCTTCAGGCATCTGTTTACAAAGCCAGAGGTGCTGTGGCATGTAAAACCAGATCACCCCCAGGGGCCCACATTTTCACTCCCAGTGTCTACCGATGCGGGTGCATATTTGGGTTCTCTCCCTGGGGAAAGTGTTGTCATCAGAGAACCAACTCCCACTCAAGGAACTGAGGACACAGACATCTAAGTAGCAGAGGCTTTCTCTGGCAGGCTTCCGGGTCTCTGCACATTGGTCTTTCATCCCTCCACATGCCAGGTCCCACGAGGAGAAAGAGGAAAGGGACTCACAAAGAAATCGCCACTGCCGTTTAATGAATTGACGCCAGCGTGCTTTTAATAGCCCATTTAATGGTGCGGAGTACTTTCAGCAGAAGCTCTCCTGGCACAAATGCAGGAACAATCTCTAACCTCCCCCTGGGGAGTTACAAGTGCCCCCTTTTCTGCTCTTTCCACCCTGCCTCCCGCACTGCTTCCCATCCCCTAAACAGTCTCACAAAAGCTGAGAACGAAACAAAAAAATTACACAACTTGGGTCTATTAAATTATGGCATTTCAGTCCTAAGGGGTGGGGGACAAGGGCAGCGCTTACAAAAGAGGAATGTGGTTAATACTGTAAAAAAAGCAGTGCTACAGCCACAACCAGGGGTGCAAAAATGTTAATTTTCAGTTATTTTAAAACCATAGCATCATCAGGTCCATTATATCGAACTGACAGCTGCACACGACCTTGCACTCGGGCAAGGGGGTGGCTTCTCTCACCCCAAGATAAACCGCAGCTGAAAATAGCAAAAACGCAGTAAAAATAGTAGATGTCTTAACCCAGCCTTGTTTTAATCAGGATGTGTTTATTTCCAAACATTCCCATCAGGCACCATCATGCAATGCATAAAGGACAATTCTCACGGGAGAAGTCTCTCCTTTGTCCTCCTAAGCATTGTTCTTGAGGAAAGATAAGTGTTTCTGAAACCGGACGCCATGAAAAGGCACCTTAAGTTACAGCTGACTTTATTACTTGAGAAACTCAAGATTTACTTTTTCAATAAGATCTGTCTGTTCTCTGCAGGGTGTGATGGTCCATGCCTATAATCCCAGCACTCAGGAAGCTGAGGCAGGAGGATCATCAGGAGTTCAAGGCCAGCCTGGGCTACATAATGAATCCAAAGCCAGTCTGAAGTACATAGTAAAAGCCTGTCTCAAAAAAAAAAAGAAAAAAAAGAAACTGTCCTTTTTTAATTACACCAATATGAATAAAACTCTTGAGAATAAAATCATTCCAAAGACACCATAAGACTAAGAACACTAAACAAGTCTCTTTCAACAGATGTACAAGGTTGCTTTTAGCAAGAAACGATGGCCAATTTAAAACATGTGGGGTATCAATACATATTCTCCACCAAAAAAAGTTTCACCCTTACAGACAACGCAACCCAAAACACTAGATCGGGCTACCATATGGAGCTAACCACGTTTTTAAAAATCCAACATCAAATAATCATCGCTCACCACTTTCCACACGGCCTGTGAATGCTCTGCTGTAATCCCAACTTCATTTCAACTTCCCTCTCCCATTCTAAAGTGCTCCCAAAATCGGAAACGAAAAAGAAAGAACCGAGTTTGTGGGGAGGAAAAGAAAGCTGGAATCTCAGCACAGGGAGGTAAAGCAACCCCTCTTTCAAGCAGTTTCTCAGTCTGGGCCACTGCTTTGGAGGTCACACTATGGAGACCATGCTTATGGCCTGTTATGGTTTGGGTCTGGATGTCCCCGCAAAGCCTCATGCAGTCAAGGAGGCGGGCTTCTAAAGTTTGTGAATGACTGACTCATGGTCCAATGCTGGGAATAGGGGTGTGAATGCCACACCCAAATGGGCGTGGCCTACATACAATATAAGGGACACAAAGAGTCTTCTCTCCTTGCTCCTCCCCTTTTGCCCTTTTGCTCTTTTGATCTTGCAGATTTTGGAATCTGCCGCAGCTGCTGTGTTACACCTCAGCCACACTCCCTGCCTTGGAGCCAGTTGATCATGGACTGAAAACTCCACCAACTGTGAGCTAAATAAACCTTTCCTTCCTTCATTTTGGGTATCAGGTATTTTGTCTCAGCAATGAGAGAAAAGTAACCAAGATACGGCCCAAGAAACTCCTATAACTCTTGCACCCAACTGACAAGACCATCCAGTTCTAGAGCTGGTGGGACTTGGGGGCCAGAGAGACAGAAATTCCCCTTAGGTTTAAGCATATAATAGCGCAAGATCCCTTCTCAAACTGTAACCATACTTTCAACTTAACTCTACACTTTTAGAACCTAGAAACTTTGGATTTTGGACATATGAATGGACTTGGCACACAAAACATACTTCATAAATGTATATTCAGGGCATGAATGAACAGATCTACAGAATGAGACTGTCTGTAAAGACCATTTGTGGAGAACACTGTACTCTTTAACACTCTCCATCTAGTCTCCACTGCTCCAATCAGCTTCTATGAGTATCTTCTTATGTGGCCAATCACCTACCAATCACCATGTTTAATGGTTTGGGTGGTTAGGGCCAGCCTGGCTCCCATCGATATCTAGAACATAAAGTTCAAGAACCAAACTCAGTCGGGAGGCTGAGGTAGGCGGAGCGTTGTGAGTTCGAGGCCGGCCTGGGCTACAATGCAACCACAAGGACGGCCTGAGCTACATAGTGCAACCCTGCCTCGAAAAACCAGGGCCGGGAGTTTGGCTCAGTGCCTTAAGCGCCTGCCCTGGCAGGCGCGAGGTTGTGAGTTCAATCCCCGGTGCCGCAAAAAAAAAAAAAAAAAAAAAAAAAAAAAAGAACCAAACTCAGTACCAGCAGACAGACTGGTTCTTCATCTACACCCTAGTGGATGTCTAGGACACAGATATCTAGGATCCTTCTCCTCCTGACCTAGTTTAGTCAGCATCTACGTAGCCAGTCTCACCCTGGAGTCTTTGCTGCCCAGTGCATGGTAAGAGGCCTCCAATAGAGATTTTCTGAACTCAATCATCAAGCCCCAGCTTTTGATCAATAGCCATGGGTAAGAATAAAGAACACCATCAAGCAGTCATCACGGCCTTCACTAATACCTTATCCCCGACCTCATCATACCATTGATGTGCATGCTAAGAATATGCCCACTAGTTTAGAAGACCAATGACAAACTGCCAAGCTCTCTTAAGACTGAATGGGGGCAATTCTAGATCCCAGCTAGGACCTGCATGAGACCCTCAACCAAGACCACTGGTCATTACAGGGTTTCAGAATGAAGATGCGAGAAACTCTTCCACGTTGAAATAAATCGGACTTGCCAAAGTGATGAGGTCCTAGACAACACTTCCTGTAACCCGCTGCAAGCCCCTTCATGGGAATCCCTACAGAGCACAAGTTCATACTACCATGTCACCAGTCACGGTGCACTGCTGTCCAGCTGTGCGCATGTCTGCCCACCCACCCCCCACCACCACCACCACATTGGACTAGGAGCTCAAAGGCTACAGGAACCAGATCTTTGTTCAGCAATTGAACATGCAAGGGAACCGCTAAGCTGAGTGTGTTTATTAACCAGTCGCTCTCAAGCCTGCCCAACGGAGCAGCAGGATTGCTTCTGAAATGGTCAGAACAGATGCCCAGAGCTCAGCTCCTGAGATGCAGGGTCTATGCACATCAGTTAGACAGAAACCCCCACAGGCTCCAGGCCCATTGTAAGCTGGGTTCAAATCTAACTCTGCCTGTTTGAGTGACTCTTGGCAAGTCATCAAATTTAAATCTCACTTTCCCATCTGTAAAATGGAGACTGGCTTAACGTACAGCTCCTGAAACTTTTGCACACATTAGAAGACATAGCGTACTTGCGACATGACAGAGATCTGACACGGGAACTGAAGCACTGTGCTTTAGACGAGCCGCACTGCATCGCAATGTCCACCGGAAGACCTGGGCTGAGCCTTTACTGCCAACGAGCTGCAGAAGTTTCCACTATTAACCATTACCTATCACCTGCTAGCACTCTTCCTCCGGAGAGAGCACTACCAAACTGATAAAGGGTTAGGATAAAAAGCTGAGAAAGGGGTGAGTCTATTCCACTTTTATATTTATGCTAATAAAACAAATAAAAGATGGGTATGGAGTTTAGATGATGTGAAGACAAGGGTACTGAAGTTATGAACTATTAACCTCCTTGTTAAAGCCTCGGTGAGAGGTTCCTCGCCCCTAGGAACAACGGGAAGAACGGGAGACAGAGCAACACCTTCGGGGTTTGACGCTACAGTGTGTTGTCGTTTTATTACTAACATCACTACGACATGGCGTGGGATAGGGTATTCTGGGTGTCTTCAAAAGTGTCCTCGAGAAGTTAGTGCTTCCTTTAGATTTATGCTATTTAATGGGTTTTGCTGTTGTTTTTTTAGGGTTCTGGGACATTATTATGTGGAAACATATTATATTCACAGTCTAGTGGAATACAATACCATTTTTATAGTAGATGTCACTGGGGAAAAATAATTCACTTACTAGACATTTGGTTTCCTGCAAACTGTAATGGAAAGCATCTATTATACATTTGGGAAACAAGAGCCACATGTTTGCACACATTTATGCATCCTATGTTAATCGTGTGTGCGCTGTAGGCAAAAAGGCAGGGTTTTTACTGAAATAAAATGGACCTGTTTTGTTGCAGAACATCTAAAAAAGAGGAAGCTTTATCTATTCTGCATTTTCATGAGCAACAAATTCTGTGTCCTCCCTGATAATCTATTTTAAAGGAACATTTCAAGCACCAAAAAAATAAAAGAATAATATCCTTTAGGTGAATCTGACTTGTAAATAAGGAAAGTTATTAAGCGCTTAGTGTTTTTTGGTCTGTCTATCATAAACACTATAAATAATCTCAGAACATACAGCGCATCTGGCTGTACTCAGTGAGGCTTCAGCTTTTAGTAAGGAAAAGCACAGCACTGAAAAATTCTCTGCTGCACAATCCTCGTCATTTAATATAAAATAAATAAAGGTAGGAGGAAAGAGACTGTCAATTAGATAACACAGAGAGAGTCCCGGAACGTAAGTGACTCTTGCACAAAGTTATGTATTTATTGCCTGTCACTTTCATGGCTAGTTATAGTCATCACTGGTGTAAAATTTCCTTGCACTAGTATTTTTCTGGAGTTGGGGGCCTCTTTAGGTAAACCATTTTAGGAGTAAGAGAACAAAAATAACCCATCCTAAAAACGCCTTCTATTCTAAGCTCCTGGCATAAAGCTAGATGTCCAGTGATTTCATATTACGGCCTTCCACACACAGAGGAGACGCTCTCAATCCTAAGGACTAACTGCATATCCACAGACTTCCTCTTTCCACAGAGCTTTTTAATCGGGCACTTTAAGTTGCCAACTATGTTCAGAAATGGTATTTCAAGTCATCACGCACAGCGACTGCTGCTCTAGAATTGGAATATTCGGCTTTCCTCTGGATGAGGAACCCATGAGCTTATTTTAAGCCATCCATTCTTCAGTGGATGACAAAATGAAGGGAGAAACCAAGTATCTTTATCTATTTAATTCAGCCTGCATCCACAAGACTATGAATGGTTCCTTATGATTTCAATGCAAAAAGTTTAAATGCGAGAAAAAAAAAATGGTTGGAAATCTAAAATGAGAAGCCATGACCAAATATTAGATATAAGTTACTTCCGCTTCCTATAAACAGCTAGTTTTGTGTCAGAATGGAATAACGACACAGCGTATTAATTTTGCAAGGCTCGGTTATTTTTGAAGTCTCCCTTCTCCAATGAAATCTTGTGCTTTGATTCAAAGGAAGACGGTCGATATCACATATGAGACCGCAACATCACACACCACATAAAACTGTCGCCGTGAAATACTGCGCTGCCTGCTTCTCCCGCTCTCGCGGCAATGGACGCACCACCTCGGAGGAGGCGTTTGCCACAGCGAGGTTTGCGCCTGTGCGGGAGAGAAACAATGAAAATGGTCCTGGGAACGGGGCCCCTGGGGAGCAGACACTGCCATCCAATCTGACAGCACAGCCACCTTTAGATTAATAATTTCCATATTTCCCACAGTCCGCATTTTCCCCCAGATGTGAGTATTCCTCCATATTCCTCCATTCCTAGAAAAAACAGACCACCCCTGAAATTAAATCCAGTGCTCTAAAAACATTAAGTGAATTTCTTTCCTCAGATATTCACACACTAAGGCTAAAAGCTTTGCTTCAGATTATAAACACAATTTTCAAAATCACTGTCAGGAATTGGCAGAGGTCATTAAGCAAAGATCAGAAGGTCTAGGAATCCTATAAAAACGTGTATGAGTTTGAAGCGTACTCTACTAGAACGAGGTTTTGGAATCCATGGAGTGGTCTGTGACTTAAAACTTCGACAGCCAACTCTATAGAGTTGTTTCTTTATACTGATGGAAATAAATCATAAATAAAAGCTACAGTCATTAGACAGAATATAGATCAGGAAGTAAACATTTTCCTTCAATCTAATGTGTTTCACATAGAAGGAAAGTAATGACAACATTTTATCATAAATACTACAACAGGAAAAACAACGCTTGTTTAATCAAACATAAGTTGGATTCACGTATGTAATTGGGAAGCATTTGTTGCTATTGTTGTTATGTATTAATGTACAAAGAAACTCTTTATCCCATGAGTAGAATTTAAAAACCTGATAGAAACAAGCCCATTCTCAGGCTTATAAAACAAGCCTTTACGGATAATTATGTTTTATTACTCTTCATTTTATGAGGATTGTATTATACAAAACAAATACCAGATGCCTATTTGTTTTATTCATTTCAAGGAAAAAAAATTCTACAAGTGCCTCTGCGAATAGAAATGCTTTTAATTAAACGCAATGTACAGCGAGCACATAAAAATTAATACTGTTTGAAGCCAGCAGGTAGAAAGTAAATGTATCAAACAGCAGCTGTTGAGTTCTCCTTCTCCTGGCACAGAGAAGCAAACATTCCCAAGCTTATTACTTGGGAATGGAGATCGGCAAGGGATACTTGAATAAGGTCATTCATGGACTCGTTTGGGGGAAATTAAGGCCAATGTTCGTGGAAATATAAAACCTGGAGGTGAGAACAAAACAACCGAGTAGACGCGGCTCAGTGGCGGCTGCATTAAGCCAGACTGTGCCTGAGAGCTTCCTTACAGAGTCAGCCAGCCCCCACCCCACTCCAGCCATCTGGGCAAAGCTGCACAGAGGGAAAAAACCCAGTCTGTGTCTGCAGCACAGGGGAAAAAAAGTCAAATGATTTCTGGCATGGATTAGATTTGATCTGCAAACCCTTCCCACAGAAAGATGTGTCAAACAGTGGCTGCCCCTGATTAATACACCCATGCTTAAAAAAAAAAAAAAGAAAAGAAAAAGTGAAGTAGGAGCAGACCCAGAAAAAAGCCCAGTCAAACTCAAATTTGACAAGTTCCTCTCAAGCCCAAAGGAATAAATCCTATCTCTCTGTTCAACTGTCAGCTCTAATCAGAAAGTTAAAGATCATGCAGCATTTTAGCCCCACGACGAAAAAAAAAACGTGGAGCCTTTGCCTACATTTACCCTATGCTTTTGTTTTTTGTTTGCTGTTGATTAAATCATAGCTAAGATCCGCTCAGTGCCCTAGTCCCAGAATTTGATGTCATCTGGCCACTTACGGATCACACTCACTCAAGCCACAGACGCTCTAAAAGCGCGCATGACAAAGTGTGCGACAGGCCACAAACATCCTGGCAGCCCATTTTCCACCAAAAACATGGATATATGTTTAGTCACACTCAGTGGGTCATGTTTACTGTCTCTGTGTGCAAGTTTTAATCTCAGACTAGTCCTAATTCAAAGAAAGCTTTTATTTCTTCCTTCCCATGAGACCAAACGTCTCTTATGAGTGGACTATGATCTTTTGGACAAATGGAAAAAGTAAACTACTTTATTTCATATTTAAAAATAAAGAACATTCTAAGGCCCCTAAAACAGATTTTTAAACAGGTGTGAGCAACTGAGATAATGACATTTAAACTAGCTACTCACCTTCCCGCCCCCCAATGGATAACTTACTTTGCTTTTAAAAAATTAGGGTATGGCTTATTCTCAGAAGAACTGGGGATGCCCACATAGAAAGACTGTAACACAGAGAAAAGTATCACATTTTACACTGAACTGTAACCTCATCAGAGTGCTGTTTTCCCAAGAACACCGTATAGTTAGGGACTAACAGCTGGAAGTAACAGGGAGGGAGGAAAGGGTAAGGGATGAAAAGGTATGACAGAAAAAGGAATTCAGAAGTTTTACATGCATACGCCAACTCCGCACAACTGTCATCATTACACAACGCACACACAGACTAATGAAAAGGGAAAAGAGAACAAGAGCGCGAAATCTATATGAAGTGACAGGGAGTAAGGTCTGCCATGCAATTAATGATTTAAAAAATCAGAAAAGGATGCTCATAGAACGATGCTGTTTTCAAGAAAAATAAGCAATACATGTGTAGTCAAGAAAAAAAAAAATACACACTGAACTGCTAGTGCTGCCCCCGGAACCACATTTTAGGCAACTTTCACTTTCTGTGAAGTCTGAACTTCTAACAACACCCGAGTATGACTTCTGCAGTCCGCACCTCTTTCTTCCAAAACCTTCAGCGACTGTGGTTTACGCCATCGCCTCGGTGGCTCTCAAAAGTTACACGGAAAAGCAGCTCTGGGCTCAGCAGGTGCAAGGGAAGCCTGGCCTGAATGCCAGAACTGAGGCAGCATCAGGGCTGTGTGTGTGTGCACGTGTGTGTGCATGCAGGCACACGTGTGTGCACGTAGGCACGGGTGCAGCACAACCCTGGAGAGGAAGAGGGAAGAAGCAGCTGCTGGAAAAAAAGCAAGAGGAAGAAGCACAGAGCTGAGCACTGGCACCAGACCGAGGCGGGCTTCGGGGAAGGGGCACAAGGCGGCTGCTGTGGTCCCTTGATTGGCGCCGGCGACATCTAGGAAGAAGAGTGTGAACTCCATCCCCACCTTCGCAGCTGGGCGGAGGAGCCCGTTCTCCAGAGAACTGGCAGAGAACACCAAGACCCTGCTGGACAAGGCCACAACACTGGCTTGCCCGGCTGCTGTGTGTGTGGCTTGTGTCATAAGAGCCGGCTCCAGAAAAGCCATGAAATGCTACTCGGCGCCACACGTGGCCGGCTGAGCTGAGCCGGGACAAGGGACTGAGATCTGGTCTGCAGGGCATGCAGCTAAGGCGCCCAAGGCACGCAGCATGAATGATGTGGAAACTAACACTTCCTGGGTCTGGACCCCATGGTTCATATTTGAAAAAGGCACACATGAGCCAGGCATGGTGGTGCACACTCATAATCCCAGCACTCAGGATGCTGACGCAGGAGGATCACTGTGGTTCAAGGTCAGCCTGGGCTACACACACAGTGAGTTCAAACCCAGCCTGCACTACTTGGTGAGATCCTGTTTCCAAAACAAAACAAAACGAATCAACAAAAAAAAAAAAAAAAGCTAATATATATATATATATATATATATATATACACATATATATATACATTAAAAAAAATTTAAGAATAGATGAAAGAGTTCGGAATATGCTATATTCTTACCTTTTGTTTCGGTGCTGGAATTTTACACTAAAGAAAGAACTACACAGGGCTAACCAAATATAACAACTTTTGCTAAGCACAAACCTACCAAACTACCCCCTAGAAGAGGAATGCTTGGGATCCAGAGAACAAGCTAGTCTTACCCTTAAAGGTATACTTCGAGGCCGGCTTGGGCTATAACTCGAGCGCAAGGCCGGCCTGAGCCACACAGTGCAACCCTGCCTCAAAAATCCAGGGCTGGGAGTTTGGCTCAGTGACTTAAGCACCTGTCTGCCAGGTACGAGGTTGTGAGTTCAATTCCGGTGCCGCAAAAAAAAAAAAAAAAAAAAAAAAGGTATATAAACTTAGAAAAAATCTAAATGATTACAACGCAAGCTGGGTAGAATGATGAGGACCAGTAACAGATGCAAGGACTCCGTCCCCCTTGTTCACTGTCCTGAGTCTAAATTCTAGTTTACTGGGCCCTGGATGACACAGGGGGACCCTGTCAACCTGCACGCCTGTGCCCCTAGTTACCCAGGGTGGAGAACAGGCAGGAGGAGACACTTTCAGAGGACCGAACTCTCAGATTGCCGTCTCGCCGGCTCTGGCTCTGCACGGACAGGGCAGCCTCCTGTGACGAGGCTGCGATTGCTCCAGGCGGAAGAGCAGGCCAAATGGCTGCTGATTCGTGCCCTGCTATCTGAAAAATCACCAGACCGCTGTTAAGTCCCTGAGCGGGGCTGAAATGACAGGTCTCAAATGATAGGTCTTACGCCACGTCCCGAACGGCAGCGGACTGCACAGGCTCCCAGGTCACCATTGCAGGCGGGAGTCCTGAAAGCGAGGATTCTATACTCTCAGAAACCTGTCCAAAACACCCAATTAACACATCTAGTTAAATAAGTTCACTAGAAATACAATATGGGATTTTTTTTTTTTTTTTGCCGCTACCTGACTCTACAAGTCAGTATAGTGGGGAAAAAGAAGAAGGGCAAATTCTATTTTGTGAGAAGGATATAAGAGGAGTTTGAGACAAGAAAAGGGAGATAGCAACCCCCCAGCAAAAACCTTTTAAAAGAGCCCCTTGATTCACAGCATAAAATATTATCCAACACCATCCCTGGAATACTCCCAGAAGAGGGAAAAAAAGATCCTTGGATTTTGCATTCATGCTCCACCTACAAACAGAGGCCAGCATCACCACCGTGCATGAAATACACATCCTGCTTTCTGTCTTGAGTCTGGCAGGATAAAATCTGGTGATGTGAGCAGGAAGAGCTGGCTTTATTTAGCGAACCACTCACTATTCCTTATCAAAAGAGTGTATGTTAGACTGAAATTCCAGCACTCTGGGAGGCTGAGTCAGGAGGACAGTAAGTTCCAACCTGGCAACTCAGCAAAGTCCCATCTCAAAATAAAAAATTAAAGAGTTGAAAAGAGTTGGGGCTGTAGCACAGGGCAAAGGCCCTAGATTCAATTCCCAGTGCCACAAAAAAGCAAGCAAGCAAGCAAGCAAGCAAGCAAGAAAGAAAGAAAGAAAAGAAAGAAAGAAAAGAAAAAGAAAAAGAAAGAAAAGTGCGTGTTAGTGAATGCACCACAGGAGTCTATGGTTCACAGGAAGAAGGTCACCACACTCCACTTTTTCTGGACACCCGCAAGTTCAGAGGGGCACAAAGGACCCAATGGCGGTAAAGACCTGCTCTAACGTGAAACCCGACAGAAATCAGATCACATGGGGATTTCGTACAGCAAAAACACTGAGTTCTGCTTTCTCCAGCTCACACAGGGTGACCTCTGACACAGGATTCGCATCTCAGGGAAGCCCCCGGCACACGTGCCATCTCTCTGAATGCATTTCCAAGAGGCAGGAAGGAGACTACACAACCGCCCACCCTCCCAGAACCGAAGGGAAACATAATACTTTTGTAAAAGGGAGAAAGAATTTTTTCGAAGACACAATGTCATATTCATGATTTGTGCTTCTGGTGGAACAACTCTCAGGCAGTGAAAATCCACTGCATTGTGGCAACAGTTCCAACAGGTGGTTGGAATTCTGGCTTCTCGCCAAACCACCAGGAGCCTCTCTGTGACTGGCGAGCGACTGTATCACATTGCACACTACAATTATGATGAGCTGCAAACAGATAGGTCACGTGAAAGAAACGAAATGAAAACAACAACACACGAATGTGCGTCTGAAATCATACAAGTCTGACGTGGCTTGAAGGAACACACAGATGAAGAATGGCAGGAACGCTGGGTCTTCATTGAGTGTTTGCACCAAGCGCTGTGCAAAGCACAGGATATGTGCTATGGGCCACTTCGTCCTCACAACAGCAACCGAGGAGAGGAGCACTCTTACCGCCCCCGTTATCAGTGCAGAAACAGAAACAGGAGACAGGATCCCCCTAGGATCCCGAGCCCATATTCGTCACCTCCGTGGGTCTCTTGACTGGAAGGCAAGAGATGTGCTTGGTTTCCGATTCTGTCCCTACCACGCTGCATGACCTTGGGCGAGCGGCCCAACTTCCCCGGCCCTCTATTTCCTTGTCTACAGGATGCAAGGCTCACATGTGATCTTGATCCCCACCACGATGGTATCGCTCTTCAGCCCAGCAGAAGCAGGCTGAGCTGGTCAGCTGCACACCATGCCCCTCCCTGCGCACACCGACAGCCCACACACACACACACACACACACACACACACACACACACACAGTGTGACCCCGACAGCCCCAGCAGGCAACGAACTCACAGACACCGGCAAGAGCCCAGAAAAGGTAAACTGAGGTCCCAAGAGGTTCTGACTAGCACCGACACTCCTTAGGTTATCATCTGTTTTTCTGAACTTCAGGATATTCAGTACCTACCTTATTTTTTACAGGACCTTGAATTCTGGCATTTATGTCTTTCTGCCCTGTTATCCCTACTTAAGTTACTCTTTAAACATGGCTTAGTCTAAAGGAAG
>RJWM01033992.1:0-20095 GCA_004363535.1 Dasyprocta punctata
AGGGCTCCACCTGACTCCAGCTTTCTCTCTGTCTTTATTTTCTTAGCCTCTCGCGGTCCTTCACCCCAAGAACCTTAGGAGCTGCATGGGTCGCGGCATTTTCTCTTTTCCCTTGCCAACGAATCCCAGATTAACCATAAATTAGGTTTTTTTACCACTGACCCACAAACTTATATTAGAGTTTGAATTTATAACTAATTGTTACTATTTACATTTCAAAGATGTTTATGTGATTCTAAACACCACCCTCACCTCACAACAGAGGACTCAATTATGGCAAATGGCTCAAGAAGAAGTTGATCATAGACATAAGGCAAATACTACTGAAAATGATTCTGGGCCTGAGGCAGTCCCTGAACCGGATCCTAACTGGAATTGCCAAAATGGAGAAGGCTCTTATAAGTACATAAAGTGATTGAATGCATAATTGTGGGCCTTAACAAAATAGCTCACAAACATACTAACTAAAACAAGCTTTCAGAATAGGTCCAAAAGGCTAATGAAAACCCTGCTGTGTTCCTCACACATCTTAAGAACACCTTAATTAAGTTACTAATGTAGACTCAGACTCCCTTGAAGGGACAATTGTTACTAATTCCTATTTTATTTCCCAGTCTCTCCCTGACATTCAGGCAAAACCACAAAAGGTTGACCTTGGCCCTCAAACCCACAGGGAGACCTCCTTAATATGGCCTTTAGTGTTTTCAACAATAGAGATCAGAAGAACAAGGAGGAACAACAGGCACTAAAAAAGAAACTTGCTAAATATAAAACTGATCTCTTAGCAGTAATCAGTTTTGGGGCTTCTAAGACAGGTAAACCAAAACAAAGTGGAGCTGCCCAAGCCCCTCCCAGAACATGCTTCAAGTGTAGCAAAGAAGGACACTGGGCATGAAAATGCTCCAATCCATGACCTCTACCAGGGCCTTGTCCTTTCTGCAACCTCAAGGGCCACTGGAAGAGTAATTGTCCTAGCCACCAGAGAGCAAGTAAGCCATCCACCAGTTCCTTGCTCTCACAGAAGATCTTGTCGCCACCGGCTTCATTGCTGGCTGATCTGCTTGAACTTGTCACTGAAGAGGATTGATGGGGCTCAGGGTTCACGGCCCCCATTGAAGTATCCTTCTTGGAGCCGTGAGTCTCACTGGAGATCTCAGGTAAGACACTCTCTCTACTTATAGACATGGGGGCAACATATAGTGTTCTTCCTGAGTTTTCAGGCCACTGTATTAAATCCACAGTCTCCATGGTGGGTGTTGATGGCCAACCTACACAGACTCTTCAAACAGGACCATCCCCTGCAGGTTCCAAACTCTCTTCTTCACCTATAGCTTACTGGTAATACCGACATGTCCCATACTCCTTTTGTGCAGAGATCTTCTCCAAAAGCTTAATTTTTCCTTTACTTTCTCTCTCCCCTCAGCTCTCATCCTCCAAACACCTTCGGTGGGCCATCAACTCATTCCTTTCCCTCCCTCCTTCCCTTTTCAATCCCATAGTCTGGGACACCTTCAAACCCACCTGCACTATCCATTCTATGCCTATATTAATCTGCCCCAGCAATCCTTCAATCTTTCCTTGTGTTCCCCAATAACCTATATCTTCCAAACATCAACAGGGGTTCAAACCTATAATCAAGTGCCTTCTGGACAATAGTTTTCTCAAATCTACCCACCCTACAATCCTCCCATTGTCCTGATACTCAAGTCTAATAGTATTTATCACCTGGTACAAGACCTTAAGGTAATCAATAATGCTATTACCTCAGTCCACCCAGTAGTACCAATCCCTTACACTATGCTCTCTCATATTCCTTCCTCCACCACTCACTTTGCAGTCCTAGATCTTAAGATGCTTTTTTCACCAGCCCCCTACACCCTGATTGTCAGGACTTCTTTGCTTTTACGTGGACTGACCCAGTCACTCTCAGGTCCCAACTCACCTGGGCAGTCCTCCCTCAGGGATTCAGAGACAGTCTTCATTTCTTGAATCAAGCCCTTGCTGCTGACTTTACAGCTCTTGACCTCATACCTAGCACTCTCCTTCAATACATTGATTACTTTCTCCTGTGTTCTCCCTCCCACACCCTAGCCATATCACATATTGACACTCTCCTCAATTTTCTTTTCCAGCCGTGGGTACAAAGTCTCTCCTGCTAAAGCTCAAGTAGCTTCCCCAAAGGTCAAATATTTGAGACTCACTCTCACTCCTACCACTCATTTCATCATCACAGATCATAAGGTGATCCTTTGGGGTGTGCAAGCACCCAAAACCAAACAACAGGTCCTATCCTTCCTTGGTTTAGCTAACTTCATTCATCTCTGAACTCCTAACTTTGCAGCTTTAGCTCAACCCCTCTACAAAGCTTCCAAGGGCTCCTTATCAGAGCCCTTAGACTCCCCTACACCTATACACTCCTCCTTTCATAAGCTAAAGGAGGCTCTCCTAAGTGCTCCAGCTCTCGCTCTCCCTAACTCCATATAACTCTTCACTCTGTACACTACCTCTCAAATTTACAATGCTGTAGGTGTGCTGGGACACAAAAAGGGACCTTTCTTTCAAGCCAGTAGCCAACTTTTCAAAACAGTTAGGTAACGCAGTATGAGAATAGGTACCCTGTCTCCAAGCACTTGTAGCCACAGCTGTACTGACACAGGAAGCCAAAAAGTTCACATTAGGACAATCCATTACAGTACACTCACTTCATTGTCTAAATGAGCTTATCTCACATAAGACACTCCCAGCCTTGATGACCCCTTCTTGCCTTCAACAGGTACATTTAGTCCTCTCTCAAAATCCTTCCATCTCTAATGCAACCAGTAACCCCCTCAACCCAGTGACTTTGCTCCCCATCTCAGAGAAAAACCCTCATCATGGCTTCACTGAGGTCCTATAGATGATTCTCACCCCTTTTCCCCACATTAGTAGCACATCTCTCTCTCTAGCCTTTGACACATGATTCATAGATGGCAGCTCAACAAACACAGACAATCAAAAGAGAGTGGGGTATGCAATTATTAGCCAATCAAAAGTCATAGAGGCAAATCCACTACCATCTGGGACAGCTTCACAAAGGGCAGAACTTAATGCTCTTACATGGACTCTTACACTGGCAAAAGACAAGATCAGAAATATATACACTGATTCAAAGTACACATTCAGCATTTTACACACCCATGCTGCCATCTGGCAAAGAAGGGGTTTTATCAACACTCATGGAACCCCCATCATTAATGCACCTCTCATTATTAAAGTCCTAGAAGCAGCACAGCTCCCAAAACAAGCAGCAGTTATTCATTGCAGGGGACTCCAGAACTCTGCAGACCTCATTGCCCAGGGTAACCCTTTTGTAGACATACAAGTCAAGTTAGCTGCACAAAGGCCATAGCCTTCTCATCTTCTCCCATTAGTCTCAAGCACCCTACCTCAGCCTAACTACTCACCAAAACAACTACACTTGCTTCACAAACCAGGGGTGAATTTTCCAAGGATAAGAACTTATTCTCCCAGATCAACAAGCCTTAGACATCATCACTGACTCACATAACTGTTTTCATGTGGGACCACACACACTCTACAGACTCTTAGCCCCCGTGGTCACACATCCTTTTCTGAGGACTATCATCCATCCACCAGATGACTCACACCTCTCAGCTCGTAGCTAAAACCTCTCCTCAGGGGCATGTACTACCACCTCCTTTCCTACTCACCAATTTCATGGACACACTCCCAGTCAAGACTGGCAAATAGATTTAACACACATGCCCCACCACAAAGCTTTTAAATAACTTTTGATCTTTGTCTGTACCTTTTCAGGATGGATAAAAGCCTTTCCCACAGCCAGAGAAACTGTTGACACAGTTACTAAAACCCTATTACAAGAAATCTCTCCTAGGTTTTGTCTACCTCAGAATATTCAATCAGATAATGGTCCAGCTTTTATTTCTCAAATCGCTCAACAGGTATTCTCAACCTTACACATCACTTGGTGCCTATGCATTTCATACCATCCACAATCCTCAGGAAAGTAGAAAAGACAAATGACCTCATAAAAACACAACTCACAAAACTCACTTTAGAACTACACTAACCTTGGCCTCAACTTCTTCCCTTAGCTCTAGCCAAGCCCAGAGCACTTCCTCAGGCTCCTTCCTTTCTAAGCTCTTTTGAACTCATGTATGATCAACCATTCCTAATCCATCTCCCAAAGTCTCCCATATGATCTTCCTACCTCCCAAAATCTCCCTCCTCTTGCTAACTATATCCCAATCCTCTCCTTCCTCCAACACTTGTTATGACAACATGCCGATCTCTGCCTCCCCCAACCCTCTAATGGGACCACACCAGATTCTCCCATATCCCCAGCAGACCTAATTTATCTTAAATCTTCTAAGTCTACGGGACTACAGCCAAAGTGGAGTGGCCCACACCTGGTCTTCCTTGTAACTCTGATGGCAATTAAGGTTGCTGGATTGCCATCCTGGTTTCACATCACCCATGCCCTCCTAACCCTAGTACCCCTAACTCCAAACGTCATGAATGAACACCACATCTCCTGTCTCCCATCCATCTCTGCCTCACAAGGGACCTACAGCCACAAACTGAAGGCTAATTCATGTTTTATTATTCTATCTGGTTTCTGATCCCCTACCTCCCAAGTTATTCTCTTCACTATAGGATTCTGGGCCGTCTTTCCCAAAGACATCCACATTATACATAAAATTGCTTTCTAACTGTTCTACAAAACAACTATTTCAATTCTCTCCACCCTCAACTGTCTGGTTAAACATGAGATCCCTTTAGATCTGGGCTCTCATCTCACTTACAATGACACAGCCATGACCTTCCCCACTCCCAGTCTATAAAGTCCAAAACATATTTCAACTGTTAGGCCTTATACATTTCTCATGCTCCCCTCTCTTTCTAGGCCAACCTCCAGACAAATGGAAAGTCCTGCTTACACCTTTACTCTCACTCTTTCAGACAGGGGAATAATTGCCCCCGGTAACTTTAAACCCCCCAATTCCAAGCTCAGTTTCCAAGATTCTCTACTGTAGTCTTAGATCATATACCCAAACCTGGTATCCATCAAAGACTTGTTGCAAATCAGGACCCTGCTGCTGGATTGGTGGACTAGTTATTACCCACCCCCTTCCAACCTCCCACGATGCACCAACAACAATGTGTCAGTCCTTACTGGTTCTACACTAACAAGTGGGGATGTAAAACCATCAGCATGTATGCAAGAGAAAAAATTTGCAACAGTCAGATCCATTCATCTCTGCCTGGTATGAAAATCACAGAAAAAAGGTGAGATTCACAGTTTGGAATGCATCACACCCCCAATTTCTCATGGGCAAAACTTGGGGTCTTCTTTTCTATTTCCCAGGCAGTCCTCCTAAAGGCAGTTTTTTTGCTTTACAAACTCAACCCATAATCCCACTCCCCATCATCAACATCCTAAAGTCACCTACCTCACTGCCACAAGAATTTCTACATCAGACTCAACCCATTCCCCAACTTCTGTCACAAGCATATGATACCCTATCACACTCCACAAATCTTACAGAATGCTGGCTGTGCATCTCATACCAACAAAATGTTTATATGGCTGTCCCTACATACTGGGACATCTCTTACATATCCCATGCACACAATCCAGCTATAGTGGGTCCTCTTTCTATCTACAGCTCTTGCAACTGGCTAACTGACCTTACCTGCCTGGTATCTTTATCTCAAAATTCTCTCCAAATGGGGTCCTTCCCTAATGTACCCATAACATTACTTCCAATCAAGACCTGGCCATCTGCCCACCCCAGGGCTGGTTTATGGGTTGCCAAACAGGGGCCTATACTTGTCTTCCTCCCTAATGAACAAGGTCTTGTACCCTAATCCTTCTAGTTCCAGCCCTGACAGTAAACTCTCAGGATGCCTTGGAAACCTCCTTTGTGGTGCAATGTGATGCTACACACTTCACCTGAAAAACAAGGGCTGTTCACGTTCCAGTTCTTATTGGTGTGTGTATTCTATCTGTATTTGGAGCTGGCTTCGGGGTGGGAGGAATAGGCACAGCAGCTCGTCTCTATTACCAACTCTCCCTGGAGCTTCATCAGCAGATACAGGACATATCCATCTCTATCCACTCACTCCAGAACCAAATAAATAGCCTTGCAGCAGTCACTCTCCAAAACCGACAAGCACTAGGTGTCCTTACAGCAAAAGAGGGAGGTACCTGTGCTATGCTGGGAGAAGAATGTTGTTTCTTTATAAATGAGTCAGGAATCATCATGGACAAGCTAAAAAGTCTCTGCAGCTACCTAGACAAAAAAGCACCAACAGCTAGGCTATGGATACTCTTCCTCCTCACCGTGGTTCTGGTGGAATGACACATTCGGATAATGGGCACGCTTTCTTCTACCTCTACTGGGTCCTTTAATTATGATAATGACCTACCTCCTCATAGTGCCTTGCCTTTTTAAACATTTTTCAAGATTTCTCCAATCTAGGATGCAAACCTTCACCAACGATGCACTCCTTATCCTGGCTGAAACGCCCAGCACCAGCTTCTACATGGGGGTCAACCGTCATCCCATCAAGCCTCCTAACCTCTAACGCGATGCCCTCATTCAGCAAGAATTAGTCTGAGAGAGTCATCATCCTTTCTTAACAACAAAAAGACAGGAATGAAAGGTTTCTGCCCAAGTATAAATTACTGAATATTATGGTAGTGGTCTAATATGGCAGAAGGCCAAAACCAAAGAACAACAGCTTGTCTCTCCAGTGACCACTTCCTTTTCCTTCTTCCCTCAACCCTGAATACATTTTCCTTCCCACCCCACCCCCACCCCCTGGCTCACAGAGGTGTTATTTGCCTTTGGTCAAAGTCAATATAAACCTCAGCCCGCTTTGTCTCTGGCCAGAGGAGCCCCATTAGCTGTGCATTCCTCTCTGCTTCCTCAATAAAGTCCTCTTTTTCTTTCTGCCTAACAGCCAGGGGTTTCAGGCAAGGAAAAGTGTGACCACAAAGGTCCAGTATGAGGGAGCTTTTAGAGGCAATGAAACAGCTCTGCAGCCTGACTGTGTGGCTGTGGTTCTGTAAAATCATACGTATGTTTAAACTCAAAACCACACATTGAAATATTCAGGTTTATAGAATAATCATTTTAACTCTTAAATTTTAAGGGCTTTTCTAAGAAATCCAAAAATGAACAGACTCATTAGGAGAGGTGTAGCCATTCCTTCCAGGTGTCAAGAGTGCGAATATCTGCACACACAGTGGCTACTGTATCACTTGGTGATGGCCAAGGAAGTGAGCTCATAAATCACCGGAGGCCAAGACTCGGGCAGAAGTAAGTGGGTCAGTAACTACTCACAAGAGCAGCGGCATCTTCTTGCAAGGGGGCGCTGTCTGCACCCAGTGATTTGTGGGAGACTTCCAGAGTGCACAAAATAAAGCAATTCACCAAAGAGAAAAAGAAAGTGTTCAGCATATTCGACCTAGTTGGTCAATCAGAAGTGTTATGTTAGCACCACAAAAAAAAAGCAGAACCCAAAAAAATACACAATTTAAGCATTTCAGTCTGTTCTGTATAGATACCTGTGCAGAGGCATCCAGTAACGTAGAGGCTGCCACGAAGCTGGAAAGGAGACTGACGCATGAGGAGAGACACTGATGGGATAAAGTTGCTATGATCACAGTACATTGGGAACATGGAGTCAAATTAGGCTTAGTTATGTGCAAGCACAGAACCGGAGATTTCTTCCCTGTGTTTGGGGTCTGAGATTGGTACCAACTATCCCAGCAAAACTCACACTGTGGTCACCCTCCTGCCCCTCCCCACTGCCTTGCTCCAGGAGTGATGGGGGTGCTTGTCACACCCAAAACCACTTGCAGTCAGTCTCACCTGGGACTCCTCCTGCAGCTGTGAGAGAGAGCCCCTGGGCAGGGTCCAGCCAATCATGGAAGCACACTCCTCGTCTCCCTACTGGCCTGCCTTGGGCTTTTTAGGTATAGCTAAGTGCACAGGGAATCTGAAGGCAAAGGATTAATATCCTCAAGGACAGCCTCAACTACAGGGTCAGAAATTAGTGATATGAATGCGCTACTTCCACTCCAGAGGCAGTGCTGCCAGGTCCTCATCTGATCTCAGCCAGTTGCCCACCACAGCAACCAGCTCCATCCTGACTTTTCCTCCCTCCCCATTCCTGGCTCCCTTAATCCTTCCCTTGATCATCTTACAAACAAGCTCCCAAATCCTTGTCTTAGGTGTGGGTTTCAGAGAAACCCAAACTATGACCAAAGACCATATGAATATTTTCTACTCCATCTCACTATTCCATGGGATCCTAGAGCCAGCCCCCAGGACATAATTGCATATTTCCATCAAATACCAATGGCTGGAAAAACTTAAATCTCTTCTTATCAGTACCTAGGCTGGAACATTCTGACTGTTTCCAACTAGGAAGCGGCAGCTAAGATACTTCCCTTTACCTTTTGAGGGAGCTACTGCTTTGCAGTTTCCAGGTGCCTTCTGCCCCCAGCCCAGGCTCCCCTGGGTCCTCTGGCTGTAGCCAGCAGGTCCTGACCGTTTCTGCTGTCTGCCCTTGCTTATGTAATGAACTCCTGGGAATTCATTACATAAGTGCAGTAAGCATTTTGGTGGCCATTGCAGGACTGGCAATGTCTTCCTTAATGAGAGAGGTGAAAGGCTGTACAGAGGAGCCTTTGCTCCCACTCCCAACTCCAGCACTGCACCAGGTGGCGAATCCTCCTTCCCTCCCTCATCAGTCTGTTCAAGCCCGCTGCTTCCCAGCCACAACTGCTCAGGTTAAGATGCATCAAGATGGAAAGTTGCCACTTGATTAAGATAAAAATAAAATAATCAAAATATGTACCATGTTCCTCCTTTGAACAGATGGCCAGGGAGTTTGCCTCATAACATTGAACATCAAAAATGAATCAGAGGCTCATCTCCCTGCATAATCAAGAATTGGCTCACTGTTTGTACAACAGCCAGACAGGAGCTGGAGGTGCTGTTGGCAAAAGTTGAAAAATGACAGGGAAGCCATGGATTCCATCACAAGCCTCTCTTGAGCTTTTTCCTTAGTCTGTGGGGCATCACTATCCATATCAGATGCTGTGTCAATGCGTATATTGGGGAGTAAACAAGGGGTGTGAAATAAATGGGAGATATTTCAAGACGGCCCAGAGCGACCCTTTATCAGACAGCACCTGTTGACATTTTTCCCAAAGAAAGAGTATTCCTGCCACCTCATGCTTTTTATCTCATGGAGACATCCCAGGCTAGACACTTGTCACTTCACTCCAATTTCAACACTCGAGCGCACCATAAGATGATTTATTTGTTTACTTGTCTTCACTGCCTTGAGCTCTTTGAAATCCAGGATCATTTCTTATGTGACTTGATGTTACAGGGCCCAGCAAATACAAAAGTGGTGAATAAACAATGAAAATAATCAGAAATATTCAAAGAGCCTCTCGATTGGTCTGCTTCCTCCATTCTGTTCGCTCAATTCCACATGGTCACCCATTTAAACCCTTCTGAAATCTTCAGTGGGACTTACTACAGGTGATATGAAATTATACATACACGCACCTACAAAGATACATGGGCAGAACAAAGCGAGAAGACATGTACTTGATTTAAGAGGGAAATATATGTACATATGAAGTGCATATATCCTAAATATTTCCACAATATCCAAGGGGATTAAAAAGTGTTTGATGCTGGGAAGGGAGGTTAGGAGGCAAAGGTGGTAAAGAACTTTGCTTTTTTATTACCTACCCTCCTGGATCTGAATTTTTACCTTTCGCATGAACTTCTGCTTTTCAATTTAAAATCTAATCAGTAATTATTTTAAGAATCACTGGTTAAATTATTCTCCTCAAAAAACAGTCATTGATTGCCTATGCCCTTCGAGTCAGCTTCTTAAATCCCAACTTGACTTTCTAACCTTTTCTTAGCTAAAATCCTCCACAGGCCTACACATCAGCAAATGAGTCTCGAAGATATGAGGTCATTTAATTCATCATCGGAGCTATTCACAAATAATCCAGTCCTCTCAGGCACGTGGGAAGAAGTACATTTCCCTGCTCCATCTAAAACTGATGACAGCCATGTGTCACACCCGTAATGGGCATGGAGGAAAGGTGGAAGCAAAGAGAGCCCGTGGTGGGTAGCTTCTAAAATGGCTCCCAATGACCCTAGGACTCCTTCCTCCTGCATCTTTCAACTTGTGTCACCTGCATCCTTTAAACATGGGCTGGGCCTAGTGACTGGATTCCAAGGAACAAAATATAGCAAAAGTGATGGGATATTACTTCTAAAAGATGGTGGCTTCAGGCTTGCCAGCATATTCTTTCTCTCTCCCTCTCTCTTTTCATATGCTTTGCCTAATAGAGAAGGGTATATTGCAATAAAGTCAGGCTGTCCTCAGTCCAATGAATCCTGCCAGGAACCACGTGTGTGTGAGTTTGGAAGCTCATCCCATCCTGACTGACCTTGGAGATGACTGCAGCTCCAGCAGACACCTTGATGGTGGTCTCAGAGCCCCTGAGCCAGAGCACGAGTTTCTGACCCTCACAAACGGTGCCGTCATAAGTTCAGGTTGCTTCACGTCAGTAAGTTATGGGAAACTGCTATACATCAGTGGGCAACTGAGATAGAGCCACTGTGCCATCCCCTCCGCCACCTCCACCCTGTGTCTCTGCTGTGATGACCCAGAAAGCAGAGGTGAAGAGGATCCTCATCCTTGGATGACGATGAGGAGCAGAGTCTCCCACTGAGCCCCACTGAGCAAGCAGGATGAACGAGATGCAAACCTTTGTCTGTTGTGGTTGTTTGTTATCACAGCATGACCTAAACTATCCTAATATGGCACATATGTGAAAGCATTTTAGGGTATAGTTGTTATATATTATTATATATTATGTCCCAGGCACTATTTGTTCCTATGCTCTGACCTTTGGATCCCCATTTCTCGTCTCCAGTGATGTACAACTACCAATTTTCGATTCAACCTCTCTCTCAAAGTACTAATTATTCTGGTCTATAGCAATCTGCCTCCCTCTGCTGAGCACCAATCACCCCTCTGCTTCCTTTCCTCTCACTTATTACAAATGTAACTCATTATGCATGTACGTATTCTTTCAGTCTCTATCACTTCAGGTAAAATATAAACTCCATGAGCACTGGGATCCCATTGGTATTATTCATTGTTATATTCCCAAAACCTGGCACAATGCCTAATAGAAACACCTGTAATCCTGGGACTCAGGAAGCTGAGGCAAGAGGACCACTGTGAGTTTTGAGGCCAGCCTCGGCCGCATACTGCATTCCAGACCAGCCTGAATTGCATAGTGAGACCCTGTCTCAAAAAAAAAAAACTGAATGAATAAATGGATGAATTCATACAGTCCCAACATCCTCTGTACACTCGTTTTGACTCACTCATAGAATGCTTAGTCCTTTTTGTCTCTCACGTGTACAGATTACAACTCCCCAGTAGACTCTGAGTCTGATGGCACAGGGCTGTGTCAGTACTCTTCACGGGAGTTTGCACACATCCAGAACCCAATAACTGATGAATTAATAATCCACCATGAGCCGGGCGTGGTGGCACACGCCTTTAGTCCCAGCACTCGGGAGGCTGAGGTAGGCGGAGCGTTGTGAGTTCGAGGCCAGCTTGGGCTACAACGTGAGCGCAAGGCCGGCCTGAGCTACATAGTGCGACCCTGCCTCAAAAAACCAGGGCCAAGAGTTTGGCTCAGTGCCTTAAGCGCTTGCCCTGGCAGGTGCGAGGTTGTGAGTTCAATCCCCGGTGCCGCAAAAAAAAAATAAAAATAAAAAAATAATCCACTCAAATGATTGTGAAGAGAGCACCTCAAATGGTAGGAATACAATTCTTGAGGAAGCAGAACAAATGAGTGACAAGTATGCACTGAGAATAGACAAGAAATGCTTCCTGGTGGAGGAGCAGCTGGGTAGACATTTGCAAGAGGGCAGCGAACTGGCCTTGCATTAAACTGGTTATGGTGTCAGGCACCAGACTAGATCCTATGCATGTATTATTTGGCTCAATTTCCATATCAGTCCAATATATGTTCTATTACCTCCACTTTACAAATGAGAGAACTGGGACACAGCAAAGTTAAACCATTTGTTCAAGGTCATACTGCTAACAAATGGCAGAAGCAACAGCAAACACAGATCTGCCTCTCTCCAAAGCCCATCTCTTTCTACCCTGCAGAACATAAATCTGGATGCAAGCCTAGCTTGCCCAGGCTCTGTCATTATTAGCTTTACAACTTTGGGCAATATACTTAACCTTCTTACTTCCCTTTCCAACGTGGGGTTAATCATAGCACCTACGTCACAGAGTTGATGTGAATATTAAACGAGGTAATATATGTAAAGTGTTTTTAACTGCACCTTAGCTATGATAAAGACTAACCCTAAATGTTAGCCATTGTTACAACTTTTCAAAAAATGGATTTCAGAGAATGTCTTTGAGGAAGTCTTACATAGACTTCCTCTTTCATCTTCTATTCCTGCAGCCTGAGCCTTAGGACTGCACAGAGAAAGGAGTTTCAGGGAAAGGAAAGGTCATCTGGGAAACTCAGAGGCAAATCTCACCTCACCTGCCCCCAGCAGCCTGCTCACCTCTCCCTCCTCAGCCTAGAGGGCCTTGGCACTAGCTAAGGAGCCATGTGGGGTGCTACCTTTGGCCCGCCTGATGGATCCTAACACAAGACTGGCTCCATCATTTACAGGGCCCAGTGCAAAATGAAAAGGCGGAGCCCCTTGTTCCAAAGGAACTAAAACTTTCAAGAGTAGAGCATGAAACCAAGCTGAGGCTCCTCTAAACCAGGGCCCTATGTAACCACACAGGTAACCTGGGAAGTTGTCCTTATCTTTAAACCTCGGCAGCCAGGGCCAAAATGGCTGGGAGAGTCAGAGGGAAACAAACCAAACCATTTCGCATATGGGCTTCTCTGCTAAGCAAAACCTGCTGTCCAAAACCCCCTCCTTCAAATTAACTCCATATTTTGATTAAAAACCATGATAAACTTGTGGATGCAACAAAGAAGAAATTGGCGTTTTAATACAACTCATTAGAGCACCTTTATTAACTCCAGAAATAGAAGGAGGATATAAAATAGAAAGATTAGTTTAAAAATCAACACTGCACTGCTAAGGGCAGCCGTGATTCCAGGAACATTAATTGCTGGCTAGTCCCATTACTGATTAAATAAGAAATCTCAAATACCATTAAACAATTGTGATTAAATGTATGTCATTCTAATTGAAAGTGTGGTTTATTGCCTTCCACTGAATCGGCAGGTCACCTTCCTGTTTTGTGTATTTGGAAAAGGCATATCTATGCAATGACAGCCCAGAGCCATTATTTCTCATAGAGCCCTGAAACCCTCAGAGTTGTACCCTAAAATATGACTGCATTCGCAGGTGGTGAAGGAGGATGCCATACCGTAGGGAACCTGAGATGATGAAAATAAATCCCACTTAATGTCACAGCTGGGCACTTTTTTCTTTCATCTCATTACCCAGCTCTAGCTTTTCTGATGCCAGAGTGGTTCATGTCCCTCTGCCTTTGCAATCATTTGAGGACTAGGGGGAGTTGAGCTTTTTCTAGGCTCAGACACGAAGCTCTGAGTGCTTGAAACTGGATCTGGCTGGGATCATGGGACAGTGAAAAGCCTCTGGTCTACCCTCTCATCACTTCTGCTAAGCACAGTCTTCTAAGTCCGCTCTCCCACCTCTTTTATTGCTGTGGTTGTTCTCCAAGGACAAGGAAATAAAACTGTCACCATTCATACTGATTTTTGCTACTCTCTTATCCCATAGGACATGGGCTATCATCTCCCCATTGGACTAAAAGCCAAAGGAAAGTGGAACAAACATCTTGTCATGCATGCCAATGGGCTATATCATGCCCCATGACACAGAATCCTGGAAAGGACCAGGACTGCACAGGGCCAGGCCCACCCTGGAGGAAATTACATAGGAAGCTAAGCTGTTCTCAGTAGTGTTTTGTCAGGAGCACACATACACACCAAGTCATCAAGTCACAGTGATCTCTTTAAACTCCAAATCTGTGACAATGCTACTCTGCTTCAGGTAAATGCTTGAATTTTCCCACCAGTTGGGCCTTCAGTTTCCTTCCCTAGCTAGCTTAGCCTAACTTCCCAAAGTCACCCTACACCATAGTGCACAGATTCTCAGCAGACTCTGACCCAGGAATACCTGTGTGTCTAGTACATGCTGTCTGTTCTCCCTGGAATGCTCCCATTACAGTTACTGGAAAACTACTGAATACCATGCTTCTTCAGAATGACAAGAAAGGACTGTTGCCCCTCTTAAGAGCTAAGCCTCTGTTCCTAAGGGCCAGACTCCCTACCACCAGGGGGCAGGTCTACATGGCTTCATATTGCTGGGCTCTAATGCAACCTGCTGGGGAGGACTGAGATGTGCAAGCCTGTGGTCCCGTAGTGCTATTTGAGCCACACACACCACACCCCAGTGTGACATGGTGAGACTGGAGCCACCTCCCAAGCTGTCCACTATCTTAGATCCAGCCTGACCTGGGCAGGAAGCTGTGGAGGCACCGCTGTGTCAGACAGATGGTGGAAGACCAGCTTGCAAGAGCAGCCTCAGGTCCCTGCAGATGGAAACCATAAACCGAGACCCATATCAGTTCCAAGGAGCAGAGGGCTGCCCTACATAATGAGTAGCTTTTAGATTTTCATAAATCTTGGCTCCCAGGGACTTAGAGCTCCATTTAGCTTGATTAGCTACTCGTACTTACGTGTCATGGAGCAGCCATACACTACAACCTCCCCTCTCTGGCTCACAGGATTGGCCCCTTGCCTCTTCCGTGAAGTCTTCCACACTGCTCCCACCAGCTGCCACACCCACACTGCCTGCAGAGCACTGACCATACCACATGCCAGCTGGGTATGGACAAGCAGTCCCAAACTAAGCTGAAGTCATCCTTGAGTCTCCAATGCCTAGTAGCAAACCTCCATGCAACACACGCTCAGGAATTATGAAAGGAAGAGAAGGAACCTCAAATTGCCTGAACCACCACCGAGCAAGTTCCTCCAGCACATCACCAGACTCCACGCTCACCTAACCACTTACTCCACAACCTCCACCAGGACCAGCTGTGTGTACCTGTAACAGGCAGATGCCACCTCCATTGGGTACCCAGTGGACTACTTGACTCAAGTGCTTGGGTACTTGCCTCACTGAGAGGCAGTAAAACATACTGGTCATAAGTCTGACCTCTGAAGCCAGCTTGCCTTGATTCAAATTCTGATTCTTCCACTTAGTGGCTTTATTATCTTAGGTAAATTATTCAGCCTATCGTGCTTTATCTGTGACAAAGAGGATATAATATCACCTATTTCTGGGTAACCATGAGGATTAAAGGAGTAGAGCATGTAAAATATTAGAAGGATATGAGGCATGTAGTAAATGCTAATTATTGCAGTGTAATTACTTAAAAACCTACCTCCTCACTAGACCAGCAGTCCCGTGAGAGTTAAGAACAGTGTCCCATTTATTTTCTAGTACTTAGCACAGCCCTTAACCTGGCTTAGAGAAGGCATCGATAAATGACTGATTAAAGAATGAATGACTGACGCTGGCTTTAGGTCAGAGAACAGTGAGTGTTTCCACAGTGCTAAGCCTGAGGAAGAGACAGGGTCCAAGGGTATGGGTGCTGTTGGCTTTAAGAAAACCTGCCTGGTAAGGAACAAATATCAGAATTAAGAAGATAGGACCCTGGAGAGGGACAGAAGCAGAAAGAGCTGCATTTGCCTTCCCCTTCCATCCTGTTCTGCATCCATGACTCTCTCCTCCCCAGGCTTCCTCTTCCTCCCCCACCATACTCAGAAAGAGCAAGGCACTGCAAGGCTAACAAAGGAAAGTGCCCTGGGTGGCTCCTTTTGTGTAGGTAGAGCACAGACAGAAAAGGTGTGTGCTAAAATAGGACTGCTGCTGCTTTCCTGGCTAGCATTCTGGGGTAGGAAAGGCATCCACACTTCTGTGTGTCTGAAATAAATGACAGAGGAAGGACAGCTACTCTTTTCGATCAGCAGCCCACCTGCTAGATGCCCCTACAGGAAGCCTTTCTTTTCCATACATCTCATCAATTCTTCAGTACAAAACAAAAATCAATAACAGCTCACTGCAAATTTACAACGTTCCAATTTGGAAGTTCATCTTTAAAACTGCTTTAAATATTCCACCTTGAGATCCCAAGTCTGGAACACAGAATCCTCTAGTCTATAAACGTAGTTGAGGGAGACTGTCAGAATCCAGAGCAACAGCTACCTCTAAACCGTCTCTCCATGTTAGAACTTGAAGTCAAAGGCCTCACCCTGCTCTGATTTCCAAATCTCATTTCATTTCTGCCATGCACCACAAGCTGGTAGATGTGACCAATTGTTTTATCTTTGTCTAACCTTTGCTGGACCCGTGCTTGCTTCAGCATTTAACTTTAATATATGGGCTTCAGTTTAATAGCAAAGTGGTTCTCTTAAAATGTCAGATTGTAAAATGCTGCGTCATTCACCAAGGAAAGCTTGGCCCTGAGTAGAAATTAGAACCACTGGGGTGCACATAGGAATGCCACATACCCTCAGCCTAAGTAGGAGAGAGAGTTTAAATTCAGATCAAATTCAGGAGGTAGTGCTGAGCTCCAACGAGACTATTTGCTCTGAAGGACAAGAATGAATCAGATAGAATGATCAGGCACTCGTTGAAATATTGTCACTCCTAAAAGTAAACACAGTGGTGTAGATGTGACATTCAACATTTTATGTACTTAACAACTGACTAAGCCATACTAAATAAAACCAAAACTATGAAGAGAACCAAGCAAATAGTGTTTAACTTGTAAGACATGACATGATCCTGCCAATATGTCTACAAAATGCTTTTATTTTTTCTGGGCAATTGTATTGTCTTTGTAAGTGAATTAAACTCTACAGTAATAATCGTTTCATGCAGAATCATTGAGTCTTAAATCAGTGACCAACATACAATGAGAAGTAGGATGTTTATAATGAAACTACCCACAAAATATTAATTCCAGAACTAAAAATAATAACTTAACAATGGAGAAATACAGCAGTCCCCGCCGCTGGATCAAAACTAACATCAACAGTAATAGAGCAAACAGATCATGTGCCATGATATGCTTTGAAAAGGACCCACATCACTTTTGCCAAAAATGCATAACCTGGATTTAAATCTCAAGGGAACAGCACATAATCTCAAATACATTCTAAAAAATAACTAACCAGTGATTCTTAACAGTGCTCCAAATGAAGCAAAGATATAGGAGAAGTTAGGTAGATAGGGCAGAGATCCTGAACAGTTAACCTAAAGTAAACTAAAAGCCAGGGCTTAAGTGAGTTAACATACCAGAGAGCCCAGATAGTTAACTTAAGCAGACCATCAGGGACTAATGGAACAAGGGACAAAGAACAAGTCCCTAAGCTAATGGGAAAAACCTTAGAGGAAGTGAAATACAAACGAAGGAGCTAGCCTTCGGACATTAAAGGCCTACCTGCAACCAAGAGCATCCCTGCTTTCTGTCATATACACAGGTACCAAAAACTATATAATGAGCCCCAAAGCCTGAAATTCCAAGGTGTCTACCTTGTGGAATCCCTCCCCAACCAGTGGGGAGCTTTTCCTTTTTTTTTTTTTTTAATAAACACTCACTTGGCCATTCCTTACCACTTGCTGTTTGTTGGCTTCATTCTTAATGGCCCCAAAAAGGCCCAAGGGCTAGAGGGAGCTGGTTACACTAAGAGAGAAAGAAAAACTGAAGGGCTGCCCTTTTGTGGTCCTGAATTTGGGTCCTGGACCTGAAAAGGATAATAGTGAAAAAAATAGCAAAATTTGAATTAAATCTACAGATCAGATAATTATATTGTATCAATGTTCAATTTTCTGAGTTTGATCATTGTAACACTAAATTAAGTCAGTGTTATGGGTTCAGACATAAAATGTCCCCCAAAAGTCTCATGTGTTCAGAGATAGGACTTTAAAAGGTGATTGGGTCATGAGAATCCTATATTCACTAGTGGATTAATCCATTGATGAGCTCACAACTGACTGTGCTGTTCAGCAGTGAGGCCTGGTCAGAAGAAGTGGGTCACTGGGGGTGTGATCCAGAAGGGTGAGTTCTTGCCCCTGGCTCTTTCCCCACCCTCTACCTTACTCCCTACTTCCTGGTTACCATGGATTAAGCATCTTTCCTCTATCCTACTCAGCCTATAGCCATTCCATTTCTGCCTTGGAGTCAGCTAACCATGGCTTGAACCCTCTGAAACTGTGAGCTAAAACAAACTTCTCCTTTAAATTGCAAGTGTTGGGCATTTTGTTCTAGCAACACAAAGTGACTACTACAATCAGATATTAACATTCAGGGGATTCTGGGTAAAGAATAAATAGAAATTCTTTGTATTATTTTTACAATTGAAATTAATTCAAAAAGAAAAGCTAAAAATTAATTCAAAAAGAAAAACTAAAGTGAATTAAAGGACATCAATTTAGTAAATATAAAGATAGGGAGTAGAACCCCTTGTTCCACATAGCTCCTCCTCCCCAATCTCAGAGGTAAAGAATTTGGTAACTGTTGAGAAATAAATAACTATTAAAAATTATATGGATCCAGGGCCAGGAATTTAACTCAGTGGTGCAGCACCTGCCTGGCAAGCATGAGGCCCTGAGTTTGAGTCCTGGTTTAAAACAAAAAACAACAACAACAGCAACAACAACAACAACAACAAAAAAAAAAATATATATATATATACAACTATATAACTATGTATATATAACTATATATATAGTTCTAGTTACATAAATAATGAAGCATATGTCACAGGGGTTTTTTCTCTTAGTTATAAATTGTGTAAAATCTACAAATTTTTCAAGGTAGGTAGCACAAGGTCTGGAGCTGCAGGAGTTGGCCTAAGGTGAAGCTAAGTGCTGTTTTCCCACTGAGCAAAATAAAGCCAACACTACCCCAGGAAAGCAAGGAGACAGGCTGAGTTTCTCTTAGCTCCCTCTCATCCTTTTCTGATGGGATTCAGACTGATGCCTGTGTTAAGAAGGCATCTGAACACAGTTGTGCTGCCCCTAAGGTTCACCACAGGCTCTGTGCTGCAACTGCCTGGTCAGAGGGAACATCAGACTAAGCCACCAGTCACACTCCGTGAAGCTGCATTTGAAGTCTCTGGTCAGTCACCAGCCTGCTCTCTAGACTTTGCTTGTCCTGCTAGGCGAGGCTTGGGATGAGTAAGAATCCTCTGCAAAAGAGAAGACAAGACCCACAGTCACCCCCATAGTCATGCTATTTGGGACTTTGAGTCACCAGCTCCCTGCAGTCCCCCAAACCCACTTCCACTTGCTCAGCAGCACGCTCCCTGCTGTCAAGCTGCTTTATTAGAAGGCATGATTTACATTTTTACATCAACAACCTGGTGTCACATGTGGCAAAGGCAGAGGCTCAAGATGGGTAGGTGTCTGGATCTGGTAGAAGAGGTGGCTGGGGCCCCATCTGGTATACCATCACAACCCCAGCCAAGGGAGATTTCATTTGCCCCCACCCACTATACTCACACCTGCTTCCCCCAGCTCATCATCACACAAAAACATTCACCTTCTGCTCTCGAGGAGGGACAGAAGCCCCCAGTTCCTGTGCACCCACACTCCTGGCCCACAGGGCAGAGGCCAGGCAGCAGCATTAGTTAATGCCTGCCCATCAAGTCACTTTCTGACCTGGCCCTTCATCTCTTACCTCCCTGCTTGTGCCCTAAGCCTGTCCTCTGATGGCAAATAGGGAACCAGGGCTGCCACCCAGCCCTGAGGGTGCTGTTCTCCCTCCCTACATGCAGCTAAGTCCACCAGTGTTTCATGAGCCTCTTCTGTCAAATAGCCACAGTCCTGTCAAAGGGACCTGCAAAAGGTTTCTAAGTCAGACAAAGCACAAGTGCTGGCCCTGTGGCTTCCTGGCTGCGTATCCTTAGATTTAT
>RJWM01033993.1:0-20042 GCA_004363535.1 Dasyprocta punctata
GCAGGTTCGAGGTTGTGAGTTGGATCCCCGGGGTGCCACCAAAAAAAAAAAAAAAAAAAAGACTGAATTTTATGCAGTCTTTTCTCTAACGTTCCCAGAGATTATTTTAGGGCTTTTGCTATGGCCCCCATTCACAGTGTGTACAGGGCACAGTAAAGCCCAGAACCCTTAAGCACAGGGAGAAGTCGGGTCAACAGTGTCTGAAGGATGTGGGTCCTGTAAAGCCAACACTCACCAAGTGTCAGCGAGGTCCCGCTGGCGCCTGCCTCCCTGCCTGTGCAGTGGCCGTCCTCAGGGCCTCCTGGCAGGGGTGTAGCTGTGACCTCCACCTGCCCTCTAGCGCCTTCCTCCCACTTCCGCAGCCCTGAGCGAGGGGCAATGGCTGTCTCTGCACTGTCCTGTCCAAAAGCCCCGCTGCGGCCCTGGCTCCGAGCAAGCGCTCTGACTATTCAATGGGCCCCTGGGACACCCCCCTCCCCGGGCCTGGGGCCACCCGGCCAAGGCGTCCCCATTCACACAGCAGGGCAAAGGCACACGGCAGGCAATACCCACCCGGTGAGCAGCTGCTCAGTATAGTAACAGCTGGGGAGAGTGGGAAGGCCCCGGAATCCGGAGGAAAGAGTGAAGTGGTCAAAGGAAAAACAGGAGAGATTGTGAGAAGGAACTGTGGATGAAGTGTGAGAAGCAGAGACATCACGGTGAGGAAAACAGCAGCGAAACAAAGAGGGCGCCAGCGCCGACTGCCCATGCACGCCAGGCGCCTGGGAGGGCCCTGGGGAGGAGCTTGGATCTTGTGCCCGTTCATTCAGCCATTCGTTCATTCATTCGTTCCATTCCCGTACCAAGTGTCCAGCACGGAAGGGATGCGCCATCCACCCTGTCCAATGTCTGGATAATGTTCAACCCAGGACGCCAGGGTCCCCCCCTGGATTCCATGGCACCCTGCACGGCCCCACATGGCTCAGAGCACACTGCGCCCCAACCGACTGGTTGTAGGCCTGGCCTTCTTCTGAGCGTGGGGATCACGGCTGGACAGGTCGGCTGTTCTACTACTGCACATGCCCAGAAGACCGCAGCTGCACTATCACGCATGCCCAGAAGGTCGCAGCTGCACTTGCACGCATGCCCAGAAGACCGTGGCTCTATTGCCACGCATGCCCAGGAGGAGGCTCGCAGCTTCCACTAAGTGGGAACCAGGAAGTCGGCTGCACTGGGCTTGGGTTCTAGGAGCCGCATGTAGGAAGGCCCGCTAAGGACACCAGAATGGTCCCAGTGATGCTCAGGCTTGCTGAGGGCCCCAGGAACAATGGAATCGGGGGCGACGGCCAAGACTGTTATCACTCGTATCTGCATTCTTCCAAAACCAGAGTCCCACCTCAGCTGGGTGCCCGGGAAGCCAGACAGACCTGAACGCCAGTCCCTAAGCGCACCTCGAGACTGGGACAGGCTGCACCCCGGTGCGTGAAAGGCTCTGAGAAGTCTTGGGGGAGAGGGAGAGGGAGAGGTGCGGCAGCCGAGTGCAACCGCAGAGCGGACCCTTCATCCTTCCGCTCGCGCTGGGCTGGGTGGGGACGCCGGGCGGGGGGCATCATCGGCCCAGGAAGGCATCTGGTCTTCTCAGATGGCCTTGTCCTTCACCCGGGGACCCCTGAGTGACAGACCCTCTGGCCCCTGCCCTCTGATGGAACCCAACCTCTACCGTCTCCCTGGGGCCTGACATTGAGGGTAGGAACTGCTGCCGCCCCCCCAAGCCCTCCGAAGGTACATACTTGGCAAATCCAATGAAGTCTTCATGATTTGTGTTGATGTAGGACTGCTCGATGTCGATCAGAAGAAGAATCTAGGGAAAGAAGGGGTCGCTGTGAGGACAGAGCCCAAGGGAACAGGGAGGGGCGGCAGATGGGACGCTTCCCACAGTCGCCAGCAGGGGGCGCAGAACCATCAGGCGCAGAGCCATCGGGCCTCCCACAGTGGCCTCCTGTTCCCAAGCTGTGGAATGAGACGCATGGGTGGCACTACTGCACAGAGTAATCGCCTGTCTCAAGCTCCCCAACTTAATCACACCTGCAAAGCCTCCCTCCTGCCACGTAAACCCACACTTTCCTGGGTCCTGCAAATTGCAATGTGGGCATCTTTAGGGGTACATGATTTGGCCTGCCACAGCTTTTTACTGTTTTTCCTTTTTTCTTTTTCTTTTCTACTGCTGAGATGGAACCTAAGGCCTTGCACACGCTAGGCAAGCTCTTTGCCACTGAAGGACACCCCCAGCCGTCTGTGTGCAAAGACTTCAGACAGTGCCTGGCACATTATTAGTGCTGCCTTAAAACTGAAGAGCGCTCTATGTGTGTACATGTGCATGTATATATTACACTATTAAAATGCACACACACAGAACAAATTTTATTTTATTTTATTTTATTTATTTATTTATTTTTTCGGCACCAGGGATTGAAACAGCCTTGCGCCTGCCAGGGCAGGCGCTTAAGCCACTGAGCCAAACTCCCAGCCCTGGTTTTTTTGAGGCAGGGTCGCACTATGTAGCTCAGGTCGGCCTTGCACCGCGTTGTAGCCCATGCCGGCCTCGAACTCACAACGCTCCGCCTACCTCAGCCTCCCGAGTGCTGGGATTAAAGCGTGCGCCACCACGCCCGGCTTGAACAAATTTTAAAAAGGGCAAAAGAGCAACAACAGTTGGGCTGGGGTTGTTGGCACATGCCTATAATCCCAGCACTCAGGAGGCTGAGCCAGGAGGATGGCTGTGAGTTCAAGCCAGCCTGGGTTACACAAGTCAGCCTGCACTACATGAGACCTTGTCTCAAAGAAAACAAAACAAAACAAAACAAAACAAAAAAACGCAGTAATTGATTTTCTAAATAGAGAATACTCAGGTGGCCAGACATGGTGATGCACACCCCTAACTCTAGCACTGGAGAGGCTGAGGCAGGAAGTTCATTATCAGTTTGAGGCCAGGTTGGGCTACATAGTGTATTCATCATGAAGGCCAGCTTGAACTACACAGCAAGACCCTGCCTCAAAACAAACAAAAACAAAACCCACAGGAGTTCTATTATTTTTGTGACCTTTCTCACCTTAAAATGATTTCCAAATAAAATGTTAAAAACTCTAGCAAAAGGGGCCGGGGATATATTACTCAGGGGCATAAGCACCTTCCTGGCAAGTGCAAGGTTGTGAATTCGATTCCTGGTACCCAAAAGAAATAAAATGTGCTGAGGTTTAGGGAAAAATACAAAAAACAACGCCAGCAAAAAAGCACCATGGTAATTCAGCCATATGAGAATATGAAAACACAACTCACGTACACGGAGGCCCCCATACCCCACACCCAGCCGGGACAGATGCCGCCTGGGGTACAGGCTGGCACAGCGCACGCGCTCAATGCTGGTCGGGGAACCACAGCTGAGACAGTTCTTTGGCCTGGTGCCCATTAGGAACAGGCTGGGCCGCAGGGCAGCAGCTCTGGTGCCCCCAACTGGGCCCCCACTGGCCCCGGGCCAGTTGCCTGCTCTCAGTGTGCCCCTGCGAGCTCAGTGCTGAAATGGGGCCAAGCAGGAGACTTTCAGACTGACTGGGAAGTGCGCCGGAAGGGGGCTGGGTTTGTGAGCCCTGAGTCTCATCACCCCAGGGCACTGATCAGTCCTGGCAGCCAGGAAACAGGGGCTGCGTGCATGGTGGGCAATGCTCAGAGCTTTACGGCTGAACTGTACCCCACAATGAAACGTGATGAATCTGGGAGTCACAATGCCGTATGCATTTGTCAAAGTTCATGGAACAGAGCGGGGTGTGGTGGTGCATACCTGTAACCTCAGCTCTCTGGGAGGCTGAGGCAGGAGGGTCTCAAATCAAAGCACAGCCTGAACATTTGAGCAACTTAGTGAGACCCTGACTCAAGTTAAAAAATAAAAAGGGCTGGGGATGGAGCTCAGCAAGAATGCCTAGGGTTCAATCCCCAGCACCACAAAATAAACAACCTCATTAAAACCATACACCCAGACTTGACAGCACATAAATTACATCTGAAAAAGATGGTAAGAGGCTAGGTGTGGGGGGATACGCTGTAATCCCAGCACTGGGGAGGCTGAGGCAGGAAGACTGCTTGGAGTTTGAGGCCAGCCTGAGTTACACGGTGAGTTGAAGGCCAGCCTGAACTACATGGTGAGAGCCTATCTAAATAAAACAAAAACAAAACAAAAATCAAAAAAGCTAAGGTGCCCATACCTGGTCCTTGGTCCTCCCCTCTCGCTCTCGTATGTATGTGGTGACGATTCGCTCCGTCTCCTCTCGCAACCGGGGGTAGGAGCAGAGCTGGGGGGCAAGCAGAATGGCCGTGTTAGTGGGGAGGCTGTGTGAACCGCATGAGTGGAAGAGGTGGGGGGACAGACACGAACCCCACCCTGCTCCTGTGTCACAGCCTCTCGGCTGGGAAACAAGAACAGGGCAGTGAGGGTGGAGGGGTGGTAGGGAGAAGCTGCCCACACATGCATGCCCAGGGCGGCTCTGTAAGCCAGCAGTGGAAAGGTGGAGCTTGGCAGAGGAAGCAGGTGACAGACGCCTGCCACCCGAGGGTCCCACAGCCCCCTCCCGCCTCGAGCTGGGTAAAGGCAGGGCTAGCAAGGCCCTGCGCGCACCAAGCTTGGAGTGTGTAGCACCTCCTCCAGGGCACAGGGGCAGCATCTGAACCACTGGCCTCGGAGGGACCCTCCTGCCAAAAGCCACTCCTGATGGTGGTGTCTTTGGCTGACGGCCCCACCCCCACCTCCCGCCCCAGATCTGCAGCGGTGACTGGGCCCAACCACTCCTGGGGGAGTCACACGTCATCTGTGGTCTGAGTTCAGTCCGTGCTTGGAGCACATGGAGGGGACAGTTAAATGACTCATGAAAACCTCATCAACGCCCCTTCGAGCAAGACACACAGGTCCATGTGCTGATGGGTTTCACTGCTGAGTGACAGCTGGGGAGTCGCTTTTTCTCCAAGGGATCCAGCAGACCAGGTGTAACAGGGCACACCTGTTAATCCCAGCACTCTGGGAGGCCGAGGCAGGAGGATCACAAGCTCAACCCCAGCCTGGTCGATCGAGTAACTAAGGAATATCTTGTCTCAAAAGATTAAAAATGGCTGGGGATGTAGCTCAGGGCAAAAACCCCCAGTCCCAAAAAAATAAATAAATATAAAAACAAGGGACCTGTGATGTTTCAATGCATGCAAACCCATCTAGCAACGTCAAAGACCTCCTGTCCCCACGGGCAGCCAAAACTGCAAAGGTGGGGACCTGTGGGTGACAAGAACCCTCGTCCTGTTCTGTTCACCAATGCAAAGCTGAGATGTTGGGGGTGGGGGTGCCCCGCCCCCCGAGGCAGAAACTTCCAGATGCTCGGGTTCAGACTCACAAATGGAAGGGGAGTAGATGGCGGGGAGGCGGGGAGGGACAAATGCAGAGATGGTGGGACCCAAACCTGTTACCTTCTCGGCACACTTTTTAATGACTGTGGCCAGCTCTGAGACCACGAGGTCAACACACTTCAGGCTTGGCTCTTTGAGTTTTACAATCTGTTTTTTCACAATGGCTTCAAAGGCCATGTCCGGGGTGAAGAGCCCCGTCCTGGGTCATGCGGAGGGTTGGGGCGAGGCGGAAAGACACCCAGGGACAGTGCAGGCCACACACCCAGGACAGGACGGGAGACAGGGAGAGAGAAGAAACGAGAATCAGCCGGTTAGTTCATGCACGGAGCCGCCGGAGCCCGCATCTGCCCTGGAAGCTGCTTCGGATTGGAGGTGGGGGTGGGGATGGGGGGGCTGCATCTGGCGGGGCTGGTGGAGATATGTGACAGGACGCATCTCCCTCTGGACAGCTAAAGTCTTCAATGGTCACAACGGTGACGTCGGACTTTAGGGTGACAGCCGGCAAGCTGTCTGGGTTGGGCTGCTCCCCTCCCCTTTCCAATCGAAGAAGCTTAAGAAGCAAATGGGGGCTGGGGTGGACGAGGTCAGCGATCTCGAGCAGAAACTGCCTGCCAGCCCAGAGCACCGGGGACACCGCGGTCGCACAGGCACAGACGCCCACACGGGAGCACTTCCGCTGCTTGGCCAAACACACCTCCCTGGGAAACAGGACCCGGCGCGTCCTGCCGGGGTGGAGGTGGCTGCCTGGGAACGCAGCACGTAGGCAATTGTCACCGGGCAGGCAGATTGAGGATGGGCTGGCCCGGGGTGCAGGGGACTTGGCAGGGCCACTGAGGGCCACTCGCTATGCTGCTGGCGTCCGGGCCGTCCCCAGTGCCATGGGGACAGAAAAGAGGCTGGTTCCAGCAAAGCCCAAGGACACCAGGCATTTGTCAAGAAGGGGTGACAGCCAGGGAGGTTCAGGGGCTCGGCCTCCAGCAGCGGACGCAGACTCCCTCTCTGCTCCCCAAAAGACAGCAAAGCGACAGCCCGATTCCACCAGACACATGCTAGGCTTGGTGTCAGGGGCCCAGGGCAGCCATGCACCCGGCTGGCCAGCTCCAGAGGCCCGGCACCCCCAGGGGGTGGCGCAGGCTGCCTTGCTCCTGTCCCCGCCTCTGCAGAGAGGCCCCCGATCAATCATGGACACTGGAGCAGCCCGGGCGCTGGGCAGCACAGGGGGGCCTGACACCAAACCCCCGTCCCCGGATTCCACAAGGCCGGGCCACACTGCCGAGGTCCAATACCTTACTGGTACACTGCCTAACTGTATTGATTAGCTCCTGGATAACCAGGTCCACACATTTCAGACAGGGCTCTTTCAACTTGACCACCTGCTTTTTCACAATGGCCTCGAACGCCAAGTCCGGTGTGAAAAGCCCAGTCCTAAAACCGCCCGGACCCAGGGGCGAGGAAGATAAGTCAGAAAGAAACACAGTAGGTCAGCGACTTTGGGGACACTAACTGGGCCCCCAAGAAGAAAGCAGGTCACAGGTCATGGTATGGGGAGGGGTGGCAGCGAGAGTCTGTCGCCAGGAAAGCCCCAAGTGACCTGGGGACCCAGTGGCAATGAAGACAATCGGAACGACTTCCTTGGTGGAGATAAGGCAGGGACCTGGTCTGGGGACAAACCTGACTCCACTCTGCCCCCGCCCGGCCACCCACGGCAGGCTCAGTCTTCCCTGCTGAGTCAAGTCAGCCAGCACCACCGGTTGGGGTGACCCAGGGCCCAGCGACGTCCCCCAAGGGACCTAAACACGCCCATGTTCAATGCCCTCGCAGACCCACAAGGGGAGGCTTCCAGCTAAGGGGAAACTTCAACACCTCCCAATCAGGGGACCCCGAGGTCCAGGGGCTGGGTTGGAGGGTGGCCCCGTGCAGGGAGGGGACCCCAAATGGCACCTCTCCCCGGGGGACTTGCCTGACTCCGTGGATGTTCTTAATGGCGTAGCTGATCTCCCGTCTTAAGTCTTTCTCATCAAACTCCATCTGAGAAGAGACCAGGCAGACACATTGGAAGGGGCATGTGGCCAGGCTAAGGCCCGTGTGCGCCTGAATTCACGGGGCAGGGTATTTACCAGGTCAAAACCAAGAAGAAAAACAGAAAAACACAAAACTGCCAGTTCCAGCAAAGTAGCTGTGAAAGCAGCCCATGCTGCCCCTATGCACTGAGGGGCTGCTGACAATGGACCTGCGCTATCGGCTGTGAGCTCTGGTTACTGGGATTCATTGGGAGGAATTGCCAGAGTCAGAACCATTCACAAATGCTGAAAAATGTTGGGGAGGGGAGGGAGGGAAGAGAGAGAGAAACGGGGGGACAGAGACAGAGACAAAGAGCTGGGTGCAGTCATGCACATCTGTATTGCCAGCTACTAGGGAGGCTGAGGCAGGAAGATCACAAGTTCAGGTCTTGCAGCTGGGCGTGGTGGCGCATGCCTTTAATCCCAGCACTCAGGAGGCTGAGGTAGGAGGAACGTTGTGAGTTCTAGGCTGGCTTGGGCTACAATGTGAGTGCAAGCCCGGCCTGGACTACATAGTGCGACCCTGTCTCAAAAAAAACTAGGGCCAGGAGTTTGGCTCAGTGGCTTAAGCACCTGGCTGGCAGGCGTGAGGTTGTGAGTTTGATCCCCAGTGCCACAAAAAAAGAAAGTTCAGGTCTTGCCTGGACCTCATAGTGCTACCATTTCAGAAAAAGGAAGGAAGAAAGGAAAAGAAAGAAAGAAAGTTCCAGAGGTGACATTTCCACAAGCATCACAGCAGATCAATCTACAGACATATTTACACACTAATTATCTCTAGATGACTTAGAATACTTAGTACTAACCCCCGCCAAGGGGATAGTTGTTATACTGTATTGTTTAGGGGAAAATGACAAGAATGGACTATTTCACATGGCACATATTTTTCTTCTCCAATTATTCCTGATCAGAAGTTGATTGAATCTATGGATACAAAACTTTAGGATTTACAGGGCTGATGGTATTTGACAGGGAACACAGGCTGTTTTCACCAGAGGAAGAAAATATAATTTTTACACCCAAAGCCTCTGAACTGTGCCCTCTAGGGAGAAAGCCCCAAGACAGCCAGGCGCAAGCCTGTGATCCCAGCACTCTTGGAGGCTGAGGCAGGAGGACTGTAAGTATGAGCACAGCCGTGTGCAATTTAGCAAGGTCCTCTCAATCAATCAATCAATTAATCAACAAATAGGCTGAGGATGTAGCTCAGTGCAGAGGCTCTAGGTTCAATTCCTAGTATTGGGGGGAAAGAATAAAAAGTCCAGGCCAAGCAAGAGGCAGCTGACCAGAGACAGCGCCCAGCGGCTGCTACCTTCACCAGCTCGAAGGGAAAGCGCTCGTGGAAGATGCGGTTGATCCGGGCGCCCCCCGAGAGCTCCAGCGTGTCCACTTGGTCTCCAGAGCCCTCGATTCTCTTCTCGAAGTCTACCCCGAACTGCTGGACCATCCTGGGAAGAAGAGCGTGTGCGTGAGCGTCAAGGTGAAGGGGTCCGCCCAGCCCTGGAGTCGGGCTCCCCATCAAGCCACAGCTTCGTCATTTACTTATCTATCGCTAAAACCTACACTTGTATAAAACACACCATCAGACAGGAGAGCGAGCCAGGAGTGGTGGCGCATGCCTTTAATCCCAGCACTCGGGAGGCTGAGGCAGGCGAAGTGTTCTGAGTTCGAGGCCGGCTTGGGCTATCAACGCAAACGCAAGGCTGTGCTGAGCTACATAGTGCAACCCTGCCTCAAAAAAACCAGGGTTGGGAGTTTGGCTTAGTGGCTTAAGCGCCTGCCTGGCTGGTGCGAGGTTGTGAGTTCAATCCCCAGTGCTGCAAAAAAAACCAAACAAACAAAAAATCAGACAGGAGAGTGGCTGATGACAGTGGTCAGCAAACAGTTGCTATGAGTCAGGCTCGCTCTCGGCCACCGCCGATGACAACTCCACCAGGGGTGACACTGTGACGTCACAGGAGTGTCCACGGCCCCACGCTCGATGTGACGCAAACAGAGCTGACAGGGCAGCTCCCGCCCTCCCAGCCTGCTTTGAGCCTTGGTTTCCTCCTGTGCAAAGCGGGATGGTGGGAGTGGCGTCTCCCTCATAGCCAGCAAGGACTGAAGATGGTGTGTTTAGATCTTGTGAGCTCCCAAGAATTCCCTGAGCTTAAAACCCACATGAAAGAAAAAACAGCTAATGGTAATTCACCTCAGTCTCCTGAGGTCAGGCAAGTTAAAAAAAAAAAATTTTTTTTTTTGGCACCGGCAATTGAACTCAAGACCTCGCACATGCCAGGCAGGCGCTGTGTGGCTGAGCTATATCCCCAGTCTCTCTTTTTCTTTTTATTGTATTTGTTTTTGCTTATTGAGCACACAGACCCACCATGTAACCTAAGTTGGTCTCAAACCTGAGGTCCTCCTGCCTCAGCCTCCTGAATCCTGAGGTTACAGAGGTGCAGAAAGACGCCTGCCTCCTTTTTGCTGTATTTTATACAGTCTTGCTGAGTTGCTCAAGCTGGCCTTGAACTTGGGATCCTCCTGCCTCAGCCTCCCAAGTGGCTAATTATAGGTGCGCACCTCCCCCCCTTGAAGTTTCACTACATATATTCCTGTATTTTCTATCTTGCTGCCTCCCTTTTCCCTTTCCTGAGCACCCCGGGGACAGAGACAGACATCTGTCATGTTCACTGTGACAACCCTGGCGCTTGGCACGGCTGTGCTGAGGACCCGCCTAAGGTTCCCGAGGCCGGCGGGGGGCAGGGCACACGTACTGCAGCAGGGCTTTGGTCTTGCGCGTGGGGTCGTCGGGCCGGAAGTTCTTGTACTCCTCCACCTCCTTTTCCAGGGACAGCAGCTGGCTCTGCAGCTTGCTGCGCAGGTTGGGCAGGGACTCTCGGATGTGGTTGGTCAGTTGCTGCAGAGGACAGACTGGGGGTCAGCCCGGGCAGCGCGGGCAGGAGCCCTGCTCACTCCACAGCCCCGGGCGACGGTGACGGGAGTGTCCCGCACACACGCAGACACTTGCAGCGGGGGAAGGAGAGGTGGCATGTCTGGTGGCTCCAAGGAGCAAGACAGAGCAGAGAGTGTGCTCACGGGGTCCCCAGCGGGCGTGGGCAGAGCGGGGCGGCAGGCGGTAAGGACCAGGATGAGCGGAGCCAGGCAGCACCCGGGCCGGCGGGCTGGCCACGGGTCCCTGGGGCACAGTGCTGGCCAGCACAGCCTGGGGAGTGGACGCCTGGCCGGGTTCGCGTCCGCGGAGCAGACAGACCAGACCGGAGGAGCATGGCTGCGGCCAGGAGCCGGCCTTTCCCGCACTGCCTCTTGCTCTGCGCTTCTGCTTTTATTGTTTTTTCATGGTGCTGGAGATGGGACCCAGGGCCTGGCGCGCGCAGGGAGGTGGCACTGCACAAAGGGACAGGATGGGTCGAGCCCGAGCGTGCGGTGGCTGGAAGGGCAGCTGCGGGGGAAGGGGCTCCTGCTGTCCGGGGCGGAGAGGAAAGGGGAGGAGGGGGGACAGGAGGAGGGAGGGCGATGCACAGTACACACACGCGTCCCCTTCTCCAGTGCCCCGAGAAGGGAGCCCAGAGAGAGGTGACAAATGCCACCTCTGGGGAAGGGACAGGCACGCAGAACTGCAGGATGGGAGGAAGGAGGGCGTCTGGGTGATGTCCCCTCACCACGCACTGCACGGGGAGGGGGGGAGGCCTCCCCTCCCCTCCCCCTCCTGCCGCTCCAAGCCTGCTGGCTTCCGGTCTGCAGCGCCCCACCCCGGGGGCACCAGCTCCCCGCCCAGCTCACACCGGCTTGCTCCCCAGGTCTTGGGCTCCGCCTGCCGCCCCTGTTCCCCTCTCACGCAATGCCACGGGCACCCGGTCCACACCGCGGCCCCCACCCCAGACTGGGGGCAGGGGTGCCGCTAGGTAGGGGACAACCCTGGCTGGGCAAAGCAGGCAGGTAACGAAGGCCAGGCCAAGTGCCAGCTGCTCCAAGGCGCTGCACAACCCCACAGCAGGGCCTGGGCCCCATGGGGACCCCGCACACTGGGCGATGCTATCACTCGGGGCCTCACACTGTCTGGGAGCCTGGGTCAGCAGCAGGGGCTCCAGGGGAGGGCGAGGAAGGGTTCCCCACCACTGGAGCTCCCTGAGATCCTGCTGTGCAGAAAAACCAAGAAGGGAGCCGGGCGTGGTGGCGCCTGCCTTTAATCCCAGCACTCTGGAGGCTGAGGTAGGAGGAGCATTGTGAGTTCGAGACCGGCTTGGGCTACAACACAAGCGCAAGGCAGGCCTGAGCTACACAGTGCAACCCTGCGTCAATAAACCAGTGCCGGGAGTTTGGCTCAGTGACTTAAGTGCCTGTCTGACAGGCGCGAAGTTGTGAGTTCAATCCCCAGTGCCGCAAAAAAAAAAAAAAAAAGAAAAAAAAAAAAGAAAAGAAAAACCAAGAAGGTTGGGGCTTAGGGACTGTCCCCCATTTTGGTAAAGGAGAAAGAAGGGAAACTCTTTGAAGTCCTTCCTGCTTTTGTGGACAGAAAGGAACCCAGGCTGGGGCAGGACGGTAATAAGTGGGGGGCGTGCCAGAGGGAAGGGAGCGACAGGATGTCCCCTCCCCACTGCTGGGCACCCAGCTTATGATCCCCCACAGCGGTACACACTATGGGAAGCGGGATGGGACATCCTTGTGTGCCACAAAGCACTCGTGGGCTCCCTTACTCTAGCCCTAAGAAGCAGGGCTGCTAGCAAGGGCCTGGGCTAGGAACAGTGGCTGGGCTGGGGGGATCCCGAGGGTCAGGCGGCAGAGGCCTCCCACTCGGCTACAATTCAGCGCTGCTGGCCGCCCTGCCTTGGTACAGCATGGATAACCTCGAGCCGAGATCACCAACCCCAGAGCCATCGGCAAGCTTCCGGGCATATAACTGAGTAACTGTAGCGCTAATTAAAATCACAGTATTAAAAATAGCAACACTAAAAATAGTCACAGTATCAACATACAGAAGAGATGTTCTTAACCAGTCTCAGAGTTAAATGCACTTTTTTTTTTTTTTTGTCTTTTTGAGATGGAGTCTCACTATGCAGTTCAGGCTGGCCTTGAACTCACTTTGTAGCCCACGCTGGTCTCGAACTTGTAACAACATTACTGCCGCAGCCTCCGGAGTGCTGGGAATACAGGCTTATACCACCACGCCTGGCCTTTTTTTTTTTTTTTTTTTTTGAGACAGGGTCTCTTGCAGTTCAGGCTGGTCCTTAAACTCCTGGTGACCCTCCTGCCTCAGCCTCCCAAGGACTGGGATTATAGGCATGTGCCACCGCGCCATGCTTTAAATGCACTTATGGGAGTGGTGAACATGGATGGAATGCATTTTGGTAACACAACTGCTGCTCAAGACTTAAAAGATTCTCAACCCCAGTGTGGACGGAAGCTGTTGTGCAGTGCCCAGCCTGGCCCACCGCACACAGCAGCCCCAGACCTGTGCCATACCTGATTCAGGGTCTTCTGCAAGTGCGGGGTGCCCATGCGGTCGGCCATGTGCCGGTACGCAGGGTGGGACAGGAAGAACTTCCGCTCGGCTGCCAGCGCTGCCCGGATGTCCTTCTTGCCCTCGATGTCTTTCTGACTGCGGTTCACCACGCCGATGTAGCCTGCGGGGAGAGAGGCCGTCAGGGCAGGGGCCACACCAGGAAGGCCAAGGGCCCGGGTGTCCACAGTGGACTTGGCAAGGGAATGGGGTGCGAGGCAGCACCCACAGGTGACAACGCAAAGGCACAGAAGGGCGCCAGGGGAAGATATGGGGGACCTGGCCAGGATCCTCAAAGGCTTAAATAAATGATACACGTGGGGTGATTTTAGGACTCCCGGAGGATCAAAACCCTGTAGCAGAGTTCGAGAATCTGGGGGCTGAGACAAGAGCTTCTCTGGGCCGCCCATATTTATTAGGTCCTCAAAAATGAGGAAAGGGCAGGATCCAAGCAGCACCTAGAGAGTCACCTCGACCATTTCTCCAAGTGGTATTCTATGCTAATTTAAAAGAACTGTCTTATCCCCCAGATAACATTTGTGGTAAGAAATGGCAGGAGTGAGATGCCTGCGGCTGCAGTCTCTATCTTGTTAATTGGGGCCGGAGTCAGATGTCCTCAGCTGTGGCCTTATCTTGCTTGCCCTTTGAGGCCTCTCTTTGTTCTCGGGGTTCGGCCATGCCGCAGCCCCACACGTGTGTTCAATTCCCAGCTTCAAGGCCGCGTGAGGGAGGACAGAAGATCCGGTCAGGGACGGGCAGGAGGGCTGTGGCGCAGCTCAGTGGCCTAGCAGGTTTGAGACCTTGGGTTCCATCCCCAACGCCACAGAAATAAAAGGATGGGTAAGGCCGGGAATGGGGACACTCACTTTAATCCCAGCTACTCGGGAGGCTGAGGCAGGAGGGCTGCAAGTCTGAACCCTGGCTGGGTGACTTCATAACTGACTAACTTCCTGTTATAAAATAAAAATGCTGAGGCCGTAGCTCATTGTGTAGACCCCAGGTTCCATCCCCAGCGTCACCACACACACACTTGCCACAAGAGTCAGGACCCAGGCAACCAGCAAGAAGGATGAACCAGGAGGCACCATGGAAAATAAACTTCCCTCAGTGGCAGGCAGAGGGTGGGCACTTGGTAAACAGGTCACTGGCATTACTGTTAGTAGTATGATTAATGTTGGAACATTACGTTGGGTCTAGGTGACCAAGAGCACAGTGATAAATGTATGCATTCACATTACATTTTCTTGGTGTTTTGTTTCATTTTGCTTCTGTGTAGTTCAGGCTGGCCCAGAATGCACTATGTACCCCAGGCTGGCCTCCAACTCGTGGCGATCCTCCTGCCTCAGCCTCCTGAGAGCAGAGTTTGGAGCTGTGCGTCACCGCACTGTGCTATCATACTGCATCTTCTTTGTGGCAGCGGTTGTCCATGTCCCTCCAGGGGAGGACAGCGGTGCCTGTCACTCATCCAGCCCGGCCCATTTTACAGACGGGAAGCCAGGCATATCAAGGCGGGGCCATGATAGGAACCCAGATCTGAACCCAGGTGTGGGTGAAGCCAAACTCCTGCATGTGTGATGGGGGGAACAGGCAGACAGCAGTGGGCAAGGAGAGGCCACTCGTCGGGCGTTTTGGTCCCTTTAAAAGTGCAGGAGCTGAGGGTCTTCTAAGCCGGGGACAGGGAGTCGCTGACTTTCTCTGGTGGCTGCTGTGCTGGCTGGGGTTGAAGTCACCCAGTGGTCGCGGTGGGAGATCTCAAGCTGTGTGGGGGAAACTGAGGCAGAGACAGCCTGGGAGCCGGGACAGGCCAGAGGAGAAAGAGAAAGGAGGCCAGAGCAGGGGCGAGGGCGCCGCCGGTAGGGCAGGAGGCAGAGGCGGCCTGTGCCGTGGGCTCTCGGCCGGGCCAGGGACCCCGGATGCTGGGTGGAGCTTGGCTGAGGGGCTGTGGGTCGCGTGGAGTCAGCTTCCTCTTCAGCGCCAGCCTCCATGGACCCCAGTGTCGCTGGTGTGGCCTCCCTGGCCCTGATCCGCACCGCCCCACCACGCTCGTCACTGGGGCCACTGCACCACTCGGGTGTCAGCGGGGTCCCCAGCCACGGGGAAGGTGACCGCCGAGGTCTAAAGTCTGCCCCAGACCTACTCCAGGCACCCAGGCAGCAACTGCCACAGCAAGGGAAAAAGTCAAAGTGACACAGACAGCCATGAGGACAGGCAGGTGACACTGCTGAGGGGGAACCCCAAGGAAGGCGAGGCTTGAGCAAGAAAAACAAAGACCTGGGTGGCTCTCGGCACCACAACACAGTGACAAATACAAAAGGCCTTGGCACCCAACGGATAGGCCCAGTGTGATGGCCTCTGGGCCCCTGTGAGAAAGTGCCCAGAACATTCTAGAATCTTCTGGAGGACGTGTGGAAAGGTCCTGAAACATGCAAGTGGGTCACAAAGCGGCACAGTTCTGGAGAGCTGGAGCTCAGAACCGGGCTCAGAACCAAGCTCTGGGACTGGATCCGCCCTCTCTGTGCCTCAGTTTCTTCCTCTGCAAAATGGAGAGGAAAACACAGGCCCTTTGTGGGATTGCTCATTAAACAGGTTCTTAAACACTGAGCTTAAGTCGCCACCTGGTACAAAATAGGCGCTTAATAAACTTTCACCGTTTTCATGTCTAAAAAAGCAAACGACTAGCCAGGTGTGGCAGTGTGTGCCTATCATGCCAGCACTCCTGGGAGGCTGAGGCAGGAGGATTGCCAAGTTGGAGCCCAGCCTAGGATGACTTAGCAACTTAGTGAGGCCCTGTCTAAAGATATAAAAAGAGGATGTGATGTAGCTCAGTGTGAAGACCGGGAACTCCAGCCCTAGTATTGCAAATAATAATAGTAGTACTAATAGCAGTAGTGGTACAGTCGCCAGGAAGAAGATAACAGTAGTTGATGAGGATATTTGGGGATTTGGTATAAGCTGTGTGCAGGGACCACTGAGGTGGGACCCTAACTGGGCTCGCAAAGGCTCCTGGGAAAACCTTGCTCTCTGTTTCTGGAGTGTCTGGAAATGTTCATAATAGAAAGCAGTGAAAAAAGGATAGAAGCGGGCCGTGCACCTCCAATGCTGAGAAAAAAAATAAAGTCAGCCCGGCCCACCCAGCCGCTGCCCACCCAGCCGCCGCCCAGCCCGGCGCCCACCTCTCCGCAGGGGCAGCAGCTTGTTCTCCAGGACGTCCCTGGCGTCCGTGCCCTCGTCCATCAGGTCGAGCTTGGTGATGACGCCGATGGTCCGCAGGCCTGGAAGAGCGGGGGCCGCGGTGCCGTGAGGGAAGAGCCGCCACGTGCCCTGTTGGGTCCCCATTTCTCAGGTGACTCCAGAATCCAGGGCGTCCTTACAGCCGAGCCTGGCACAGGCGGATCAAGCCGAGCACCAGCTGTCACGTGTGAGGGGACTCAGGGCAGGTGTCAGTCTGGGCACCCAGAGGGTGACACTGCGCCTCTCGGGGACCTCACCTGCTCTCCGTTCCCCAGGGCAAGGGAGCCACACGTGCAAAAAGGACAAGGACTTCAGCATCAAGGGAGGTGCCGAGGCGGGAGCGTCCGGCCCAAGGGAACTGTCCCATGTCGTCGGAGCATGTGGGCGCGGCCAGGAGGAGCCCCAGTGTCGAGGACAAAGGCCCGGGAGTCACTAAGGGCCTCTCCCATGGACGGCAACACGGGCCCAACACCAGGTGACACTCCTGGTCAGGATGGCATCAAACAAGGCCACGTGCTCACATACGCACCACAGAAAAGGGGAGCTGGTCGAGCTTTAAAAAGAGTCTATGCCAGGCATGGTGATGCACACCTTTAATCCCAGCGCTCGGGAGGCTCAAGCAGGAGGATCCTTGTGAGTTTGAGACCAGCCTGGGCTACAAAGAGAGTTCAAGGCCAGCCTGAACTGCATAGTGAGACCCTGTCTCAAAAAATAGGGCTGGGGATTTAGTTCAGTGGCCTAAGCACCTGCCTGGCAGGCAAGAGGTTGTGAGTTCGATCCCAGGCACCAAAAAAAAAAAAAGTTTAGGGAGCCAAGGATATAGCACAGCAGCACAGTGCCTGCCTAGCAAGCGCAAGGTCCTGAGTTCGATTCCAAGTACCAAAAAAAAAAGTCTTTGGTGTCAGCCAAGAATGGTAGCAAATGCCTATAATCCCAGGACCTGGAAGGCTGAGGCAGAAATGCCAGCCTAGGTTACATAGTGAGTTCAAGGCCAGCCTGAACTACAGAGCAAGACCCTGTCTCCATGAAGGGGAGAGAAAAAAAAAAGTATGAGTTTAAAATGGGTGTGGGGGACATACACCTGTAATCCCAGCCCTCGGGAGGTTGAGGCAGGAGGATAGCTGTGAGTTCAAGGCCCAGCCTGAGCTACATAGTGAGTTCAAGGCCAACCTAGAATATATAGTGAGACCCTGTCTCAAAAAACCAACCCCCCCACCCCCGCCAAAAAAAATAAAACACAAAAAACTAAAGGATGGGTGTGGTGGCACATTCCTGTAATCTCAGCACTCTGGGAGGCTAAGGCAGGAGGATTACCAATTCCAGGCCAGCCTGGGCAACTCTGTCTCAAAATAAAAAAGGGCTGGGGATGGAACTCAGTGCAGAGGCCCTGAATTCAATCCCAGCACCACGAAAAAAGTGTTTCTGTCTGTGCTGTACTTGGGTAACATCCCCAACACTCTCAGAACAAACCCCAAAGTCCTATGGCAGCTTCAACAACCTGCACAACTATTCCCCCACTCCCAAACCCTCTCCTTTTTTTGCAGTACTGGCAATGAAACCCAGGGCCTTTGAAATGAGCTTCACCGGCATCCCTTTTCATTTTTTGTTTTGACACAGGGCCTCACTAAGTTGCTCAGTTGTCCAGGCTGAGCTAGAACTGGCGATCCTCCTGCCTCAGCCTCTCAGAATGCTGGAACAACAGGCTTATGCCAGCGCACCCCACACCTACCCCTTTTGCCCTCACCCCACTGGCAGGCTGTGCTGCAGGCACAAGGACCCCTTCATGACAACACACCGGGGTCAGATCACCCCAGGGTCTGATCACCCCACCATCGTTCTCCTGGGTTTCGTTTCTTCTCGTTTCTGTTCTTGCCCAAACTTCACTTCCTCAGGGGCCTGGTCACCCTGAGGCCTCCCGCCTCACGCTATCACCTCCCTCACTGGAACATCAGTATCACAGCTTATTCCTTGTGTCCCTTGTGGGCCCCCAAAGCCTCCCGAGTGTTGGGATGACACAGTGCTAGGATTACAGGCTTATGCTACCACACCTAGTTGCCCTACAGCCTCCTGAGGGGGCAAGAGACCTAGCTGCTACTCGGCTTGTCTTTCTGGATCATTTTCAAACAGTTTCAGGCCACCAACCACAGCCTAGACCAGTGGTGGCGAACCCGTGGCACACATGCCACAGTGGGCTGTTTGTAGCATGGAAAGCTCTAAAAAGAGCCGGGCATAGTGGCGCGTGCTTGTAATCCCAGCACTCAGGAGGCTGAGGCAGGAGGATTGCTGGGAGTTTGAGGCCAGCCTGGGCTACAAAGTGAGTTCAAGACCAACCTGAACTGTATAGTAAAACCCTGTCTCAAAACAAAACAAAACGAAACAAAAGAAAGCTCTAAAAGGTTCTCCACCACTGGCCCAGACCCACCAAAGCTGAGCCCAAATCAATCTTTTCATCACTGGATGACCCTGGGCATTTGTTAGTGACAGAGAGCTGCCCAACACCGCACGCTGCCCTCCTCCTCTGCGCTGGCACAGGGGGCACCGTGACGCCCAAGAAGCGACAGTCACCTGTCCCTCAGTGGCCTCCCAGTGGAGCCCTGCTCCTAAGGAGAAAGCAGGGCCAAGGAGGGGCCGCCGCCCGAGTCCCACTGCGCACCTTGGGGGTCGACCTCCTTCGCCAGCTTGAGGGCGTCAGAGTTGGCCAGGTCCATGTTGGCGGGCGTCACGGCCAGGATCAGGCTGCTCTCCCGGCTGATGAACTGCAGGATCATGTCCTTGATCTGGTACTCGATGTCGGGGGGCTGGTCCCCCACGGGCACCTTGGTGATGCCCGGGAGGTCAATGAGGGTCAAGTTCAACACTGAGGGGAAATCAGAGGAAGGTGGTTACAGGCCGGGAAAGGCAGCCACACAGCCCTGCGGGGTCCCCAGGGGACAGATCATCGGGGTGCTGCCTCGCACACCTGCTGGGTCACACCTTTTTCTTTTCTCTCCCTTCCTTTCCTCCTTTATTGGGGTACAGGAGGTCAAATTCAGGGGTGGTATGTTACAGTTATATCTTCAGCTCTTGTTTATGTTCTGAGACAGGGAGTCGCTATGTTGCCCACGTGGGACTAGAACTTGCAATCCTCCTGCCTCAGCCTCCCAGAGTGCTGGGTTGCCAGGTGTGCACCACTGTGCCCAGCACCTTGCACGTGGTAGATTAATACTCTACTGCAGAACCACATCCTCACCCTTGGCCCACGCCTTTGCACCAGTAACCCCTCTGCGAGGGTCCCGGTCAGAGACCCTCTACCACTCCAGTGACAGGGACCCTGAATTCTACAAATGGCTAAATAAATTCCAGCCCATCCATCCATCCATTCAACCAATGCCAAGGAAGCATTAGAAGCAAAATGATGGTGCTTTGATAAGAAACAGCACTCTGAATCTAAGGGTGGGGGTGCAAACTTATAATTCTAGCACTTAGGATGCTGAGGCGGGAGGAACACCAGGAACTTAAGGCCAGCCTGGGCTACACAGCAAGATCCTGTCTCCAAAAAAAAAAAAAAAAACACCTACTCCAAGACAGTCAGACACATAAAAAAAAGAGGAATAAGTGGTTCCTGTGGTATGCCACAACTATACTCATAGTGGTGATATGCACATATATTAAATATACATATGTACTACAGGGCACAGAGGCGCATGTCTATAATTACAACACTTGGGAGGTTGAGGCAGGAGGACCCCCACAAGTTTGAAACTGCTTGGTTACCCAGGAAGACCCTGTCTCAAAAAAATGAAACATAACATACCCTCCCCCTCATCTGAGATAGCAAGCCAGGCCTCAGAGCTGGAGGCCA
>RJWM01033994.1:0-20095 GCA_004363535.1 Dasyprocta punctata
AGCTGCTGAGTTACTTAATTAAGCTTCTAGACTTCTCAAGTTGACACAATGTACAAACCATAACAATCCCTCCTATCAACTTTATAGTTTCATTACTTGCCTTTTGCTTCCCTGTCCTCTGTTGGCTTGATTTCCTGTGATCCTATGTATGTATATCCATTTTTATTGATTACGATCTCCTTGAAACTCCAGATACTGGCATAAAGAGAAAACCACCTAGTATCCACTACTATGTTAGTGTGTGTAGTAGTGAATCTGCAGCATCAATGACATCAAATGACAACCGGAAAATGCCAAATCCTAGGAGCCACTCGTGGATGTCCCTTAGCCAGACCTCAGCATACCATGATCGGAGTGCAGAGACCACCTGTATGTTAGCCTGTAATACTTCAGACCACCATCTGCTGAATGTAGGCAGCAGTGACAGACGTCACAGATCCCACTTGCCTAGTCATGTTCTTGTTCAGGACTGCAGTCTCTGACCTGTGAACTTCCTGGTCTGATCCTGAGTCTCCCAAGGGACCCAAGGAGATCCGTATTCATCTTCCTCTCCAAGCCCATCTTACTAGGTTTCTCTCACCCAGTCTCTGTGGTGGGATCACACTTCAGTCCTGAAGCAAAACTCTACTCCTTGGTGTTAGTCTCTTCTTGAGTCAGGGGGGTGACTTGATTGTCACCTCTGTTGCCCTATGCTGCAGAGGCTCTAGGAGCAGATACTGCTTGCCCAGCTTGCATTTGTCAGGTGGGTCTCGGGTTTCTCCCAGGCTGACCTGTGGCCGGGGGGTGAGGCAGTCATCCAGGACACCCCAGGACCCTCTCTGGAGAGGTCACACTGTGCATCCATGGTTGGCAGCAGACAGCCAGGGAGCAGGGTGATCATCTCTCTCTGTTTTACGGTGAATTCCTGCATAGGGTTTGATTTTACTTTCTAAGAAGATCTGCAAATATTCTTATTTTCATTTGATAGAGTCAAACCATTTACATTTGTTAGTAGGGTTGATAAATTTGCTCCAGGGTACTTTTTCATATTTTTATGTTATAATCTCTATGTGAAGATATGTGTATACTAACAAAATCAGTCACACTCACACACACACACCAATCATACATACAGAAATATTCTTTTACTAAAGATTTTTTTCTTTCTTTTGGTATTTCTTTGCATATTTAGGAAGCCATATTTATATCTTTATATCTAATCTATATAGATCTATATAATATTCCTACTGATTATACTAATATCCTCTGTTCCTTCTTTCTTTAAATGGACACTTCTGAATCTTAGCATAAGTTATACTGAAATTAGGAATAATGAAATTTCCTCTATTCTCCTTGTCTGCTAGCACCCAATTCAAGTCACTACAGATCTATCCTTTAATACTGACAAGGCAGTGAGGGGGTGTACTCTCCTTTCCAGAATACATTAGGTTTATAAATATTTGATGCTTCACACTTTCCCAATTAGTGCTTTGTTTGTTTGGAAATGAATTTTCCCTCACACTTTCCAACTTCCAGAACCCTTCATGGTGGGAGGCAGATGGCAGGACTCACAAGGAGCCTCGCACAGAGCTGGAATGCAGCACTAAAACGGCTCTCATGTTTGCCAAGTCCCTTTCACGGGCTTCGCATCTGTTCTCTCCAATGTAAATCAAGAAGAACACCAACAATATTCATTATGTTATTCAAACTGTTTCAGTGGGCTGCTGTTCCACATTATGTTAATTATTGTGTTTCGAAATACATGATCTATGTTAAGCCCTGACTCAGTCAGAGAAGGAAGGGTAGACGAGAGGCTTCATGTCGAGACACCTCTGATCCTTCGCTAGAGTGTATGGTGAAGCTCTGGGAGGATTTGCATTTCCTATGCCAAATAGTTCTGTGCCTGTGAACTCTCTTTCTTAAAATAGTTTCACACTACTGCTTCACAAATACAGTAGTGCCTCGATTCACTAACCTAATTTATTTGCAAATGATTTGGTTCTTAAAAGTATTTGGCAAATTTTTGGTTTTGTTTGCAAACCCTGAATCCAGTGACAAACACGACCATGACCATCTTTCCCACAGAAACGCAGATGCACCCATCTTTTCCAAAATCACCGAATGAATTAAGTTTGTGAACTGTGATATCACAGTATAGTCCTAAAGTTACTGTTCATTTTCATTTATTGATTTATGTTAGTGTTCAGTAACTTTCTTCAATGTTAGCTGTCTGAATCTTTATCTCTAAAATTTGAATATCGTATGATGATGTTTCACAGGTCCAGGGAAAAGAAGCTGACTCTGATTGCATTAAATAAAACAGATAATGTCTTCCAAAAGATCATGGATTTCATCATATTATTGACATTTAGTGAGGAAGATACATTTGGCTTGCTGGCAAAAACCATGGATGTCCTGATCAGGAAAAAGCTAGGTCTACATTTTATTAGCAACTATTTAGTCAGTGCACAATCATCCCAAGGGGATCATGGCTCCAGAACAATCTGCCATGAGTGTTTATCAGTCCTTACCTCACTCAGAATTTAACATCCAAAGGATTATCAATGGGTAAAGTCTTTTGCTGGTAGAAGAAATGATATGACTGCTGGAACTCTAGCATGGCAGAGGATACCTGACTCCTCACAAGGACCAAGCTTCCTTACAGGTTTCTATGGGCTTGGTAACAAACACACAGTCAAGTTCTCCCGAGGATATGGGCAACCGTATCTGTAGGAAATGTGTGGACCTGACGAAGGCCTTAGTGTAAGAAAGGCTATGAAAACCTCCAGAGAAACTGTTAGGAGATAAGGGAATTATGCCAAATGAACCAAATGCTGTAACTATTCATGTACTTGTAAAGCTCTCTAGAGATCCTCCAAAATGGAGACTCCCTAAAAAATTGACTCTATGGCCAAGTTGGAACTAATTCTCTCACTGACATATAAATGCATATGCTAATACCAGCATTTCTTTATGCAAAACAGTGAGATATAAGGCTGGTTTTCAGTACCTTTATCCAGTTATGGATTATCTCATTTATTTGTTTACTTATTTATACAATTATGTGAGCTGAGAATATTGGCAAGATGATGAAAGGCTACCTCAAAGGAGCTCGCAGGAACCAGGATGAAAGTACAGCACTGCAAGGCAGGCGGACACACAGGCTGACACACAGGCGGACACACAGGCAGGCATTTCCCGAGCACTGATTCTGTGCCACGCATCTGGACAGACAGATACCCAATATGTTGAGAGGAGTCTCGACGCGCTGTAGCTAATGATGGAAAAAAATGCATTAATAGGTCTAGTTGTTACAGTCCTGTGTGATACGTACAATAATAGTAATATAGACCATGGCAGCACAAAGATGATTTAATAGATCATAATGCAATTTAGAGCAAGTACTTTGCAATTATTAAGTACACTAGATGAAAAATAGTAATAATATTTTCTAATTTGTCTGATCGAAAAATGTGCTGACCCCAATTTGCTTTTCACAGCAAGTTGTGGCTTTATTGAAAGACTCCTTGGCTTCCTTCCCCACAGCATAAAACACTTTACCATAAATATCCTTTAGTCAGCAACCTGGGATAACTCTAAGTTACCCTGTGAGAGGAATTGCATTCAGGAATTAGATTTGAGATTTGGCATTTCTATTTGTGCTGAGTGGGAGAGGGAGCAATGAAAAGATTGAGATAAATAATACCCTGTGTTATATTATATTCATTATTCATATTATCAACCACAGAGATAATAGCCTAATTATTTCTTAGACTCAATTGACTAACCTTATTCATGAATACATGGATTCATTTCTTATTCAATGCTCATTCTATGGTAAGCCTGTGTTGAGCATTGGTGCCATACAGAAGAAGATAGCATATACCTGGCTTTGATTTTTCAAAGAAATTTAGTTCAAATCTTAGTAAGAACTGTGAGTCCATAGCATGAATAACCCCAATTTCCTCCGAGCTCAGTGTAACAGGAGCTCTGCCCTGAGTGGTGCGGCCAGAGACAACAGCACCCCTCACACCAGCTACCGGTCTAGTGTGACAGATTCCACCCAGGGAGGTAACCCGCTGGCGTTCCTCATCCATCTTCGGCATGGTCTTCCAAATGCTTCGTTTCAGGTTAGTGTGGCCAAGAGCCCCAGTGTTTCCTTACTGTGAAGACGGCAGCACTCCCGAAATGGGCACACAGACTGAACAAGGTTTCAAGAGCTTGCAGCAGGGTCTAAGTAGTCTTTTCAACCAATAAAACCAGTGCAACGAGATGTCTATGTGAAGCAAATTAAGTTCAACCACTTCTTCAAATTATGCTTAAACCAGTTTGAAACAAATTATACGGAAAAATATAAGTCAAATTGTAAAGCAAAAGAAAGGCTAGAAATACATATTGATGACACTGGGTTGAGTATTGTTTTAGAAATAACAAAAAAAGTTTAAAAACAAAACAGATTCTTTTCATTTTAGGAAATACTTTGGCAGTTCTTCAGAATCATTAACAAACCATCTGACTCTGTAATTCCAGCTTAAGGTATATATCCAAGAGAGATGAAAATATATATATTCACTGAAATATTAACACAGAATGATTATTCATAGTTGCCATAAAGTGGGAAGAAGTCTCCACCAACTAATGATGTGATAAGCAAAATATATTATATCCATATAATAGAAAATTATCTAGCAGCAAAAAGAGATGAAATACTAATCATATAGACAGCATAAATAGGTCTTTATGACAAAGCCAGTTAGCAAACTGCATATTTTATACTTCTTTTGGATGAAATACTAATGGCCAAATCTGCAGAACAAAAAGTCAGGACTGGTTGTCAACAAAGAGTCTGATGGCAAAGCAGAGTGACTGAAGAGCTGCCTGTGAGCAAGGGAGTTCTGTTTGGTACTGTGATCTATTCTAATATTAGATCATGATGATGATTCCACATGTCCGTGTGCGTACTAGAAAATCTTTGTATTACACAAGTTCAGTAGTTTGAATTGTGTGCTACTTGCATTATTCTCAATAAACATGATGTTTTCTTAAAATTAGAATGGACAAATAGAAACTTCCATGCATTTTATCTTCTGTCAGACACCTCACTCTGCATGTGTACATATACTACTTGGATTTCCTCCACTTTCCAAAATCAGTACAGCTGGGGACAACTTTAACACGAACAACCCCGTTCTCTCTAGGTTTAACCCAAGATTATTCAAGTGGGGCCATGTTCCACTCAAACTAACCCTCAGAGATAGCACTTCCTGGCTCTCCTCAGACCCAGCCACTGGCCACCTTGCCCAGGTACGCTATTTCCCCTGCACTGCTGCCCCCACCTCTACCTGGCTGCCGCTCCTGCACTGGGTATGGCAAACCCTACCTGTGTAGAATCTCTGTGCCACTCCTTCCTCTCTGAGCCTGATAGACACCGCAAACCATGTCGGGTGGTCACTGCTGGTCCTCTACCAACCTGCCAGACTACAATGGCTCTCATGTAGTCTAAGCCCTACCTGTCTGCAGCCAAGTGAATATTTTGTAAGGCGCTCAAAGCCTAGAAACTGCCATTCTCATTTTCAAATTTCATTCTACTGGAGGAATTGCAAGTGGTTGGCCATTTGTATTTCATGTGCAACAACTCCAATGTTACAGCCATCTTTTCCTCATATATATATCTGCAGGGCTGGGCGGAGCAGGAAGCAGCCACCACTCTGTTAAAGTGCAAGCGTGGCCTCCTGAAGACAGTGCACGTACAGTATTCCGAAGACTAAGGTTTTATTCTTCACTCAAATGTTTGCATCCTTATTTTAATGTAGAATCTCTTCTTAAACCTAGCATATGGCTATTCCTTTCTGTCCAACACCATTTCCATAGCTGAACTGTACTAGTAAATAAGGCGAGTTTTCTGGAAGGAAATTCAGTCCTCCTGTCAACAGATTCTCATCTCTCTGCTGCTCATTTTGTATGCACTCTTACCTTAGCATGCACCACAGTTCACTGGGATTATTCATTCACTTCCATGTCATGGTCCTCTGTACCTCTCTACTGCACCTCATTCTGGAAATCCTTAGGGGCAGGAGCAATGTATTATTCAATTTTTGTTTTTAACTCTAACATCTATACTAGTGGTAGGCAATGAGAAAACACTGCAAATGTGTCCAGAATACATGAATCAAGTCTTATTCCAATATAGGTGGTTTCCTCTCGTTCTGACTTATCAAGCTACTTGAACTAAAAGTCTCTTATTCATCACACTGTGCCAACAAACTGCAAGAAGTGGGCCTATTTCAGGTACTCTCTAACGACCAGCTGAATTGAATCTTGAGGTACACAGAAATGTGGCAGAACAAGACATAAGTTAGTGGCAATCGATGCCAGTTGATCATGGTTGGGGATAATAATTTGAGCCCTCTAAACCTTTGTTTCAGATCTTATCACTGAGTATTATGGAGAAGATTCTTGCTGGATCACTCTGAAAATAGTCCTCCCACCACAGGCCGTTAGCCACAAGCTAGAGTGAAAAAGACAGATGCGTTTCATTCAGAGCGTAAGATAAAACTGCTGTTTGATATTCAGCTCTCCGTGTGGGGAAAGCCTCTTTCGCCTTTCTGAATTCCTGTAACTGTCTCGTTCGCAGTCCCTTGCTGCAGACCTCTGCCTCCTGCCAACTGCTTGCCAGACGTGGTCTCAATGCTAAGAGGAGAGAGGTTCCCGGGGAATACAAGATATATATTGAAATCAAACACTCTTCTAAAACGATTGTTTTCCAATTTCCACTAAATCATCCTTCTGCTGACCCTGCCTACTCAGTGGATTTCAAAACACTTAGCAAAAGAATAACGAAAATAAAAAGTCATTACTCATAGATACTCTGCACACCTGAAGGGTAAAGTTAGTTTTTCTTTTGTGTGTTATTTATATCAATAATGTATCTTACATGTTTTTAAATTTTTTTCTTTAGATAAACTGGCTCTGTTTGATTTTTTCTGCTTGGCTATGATGTAGCAACAGGATTTATGTATCAGTCTATTACTTCCTTTACCATTTCTAAATTTAAGGTCAGAATTACATATTAGGAGAAATAAGTGGGCACATCAAAACTTTTCCTGGCTCTCAGAGTAAAACATAGCCTCCTCAAATTTTGGGTTTGTGGAACATGGTTCAAATCCCCCCTCTGCTTGTTATTCTCTGTGTGACTTTGGCAAATTTCCTGAGTCTCTTGGTGTTACAATTATCTTACTTGCAAAAAGACTGTTGCTTTAGTTTGAGAATTAAATTAGGAGTGACCTTAGCAAAATGATACATCACAAAGGTCTAGACCCTCATTCTTCTACGAAAACAGTAAGAATGAAGATAGAGATGATCTAAAATAACTTTTTAGGAGTTTCAAAGGTCACTCAGAGATGCACAGTAACCACATGAGCAGTTGATCAAGATGACACATTCAGAGCACCAGGAAATGTCACCTGGCTTTGGTTCTTTCCCTGTGGCACAGCACAGTTCACTCTTTGAGTGAGATAGAGTGGAGCAGACTTAATGTCAATGTTTTAGCGATCTGTGAACATCTAGATCTCAGGGCGACAACAAGATAAGAAAAACTCAGGGAGAGCAGTGAGTGTGGCTCGTGAAAACCAAAGAGACTACAGGTCTGCAGGTGCTTGAAGCAAAAGTTTATTAAATGAACAACACAGTAGAAAACCGAAGCCAGAGAATAAGCAGAAGTTAGACAGCTAAATAAAATAAGATATTTAAAAATAGCTATGTCTAAGGGAAATCGGAAGAAAAGCAGACACAGGCAAGAAAAGATATATCCAGGAAAGATATATCCAGAAAAGTCCCGGGAACACCTCAATCTTCATAGAACGGTGTCATTCCCTGATGAGTACAGCGCCCCATAATCCAATCACCTCCCAAGGATCCCGCCTCCCAGCAGATGAGGCCCTGGTGTACTTTCAGGATCTAAGCCGTAATACAGTCCTTGCTTACTTGGCTCTAGGCCCGTGGCAAGGCCACAACATGGCGAGGGGTGTGGGAGAAGGAAGATGCTCAACTCACACCAGTGGGAAGCAAAGCGAGATGGGAGCATCCCAGAGGAAGGAGGTGGGGAGGGAACAGTCTCAAAGTCATTTTCCTGATTCACTTCCTTAAACTAGGCCCCACATCCTGTTTCCTTCATCTCAGTATGTGCTACCAAATTTTATTCTCATCAGCACATTAGTCTGATGAAGAAGATCACATTCCAAAATCCCATTAGTGAGCAAGTCTTCAGCACAATAAACTTTTTGAGGCACATACATCCAAATCATGACAAACAAAACAGAAGAACAGTTTTAAACTTAGTGCAACCAAAAGTTGGGGTTTTCTTTGTAAACAGAAATAAAATTGACAGTTAGTTACCTAAAATAACAAAGAAAATGAGAAATACTTCTAATAACATTAGACATGAAAGAAGGGAACATTACAACTGATCTCATACAATAAAAAGAGATCATCATATCATCAAGACTTTTATCAATACTTAGAGTCCAACAAATTTAACACGCTAGAATAAATTGAAACAGTCTGAAACACAACCAAGAAAAGTTAGATTAATGTCAAGGAAGAGCACTGAACCAGAAGTCTTCAACAAAATACTCATCCACCTAATTCAATCAGAAGATACCTTATTAAAAGCAAAATACTAGCAAACCAAATTCAGGAGCATAGTACAACATGACGGTGTAGGATTTATTTCTGGAAGGCAAGAACAGTTCAACGCGTCAAATTTAACCATAATAAAAAATTATGAACAGAATAAAGGAAAAAGTAAAGGTGACCACCTTCATTTATTCAACTCAACACCATATACAATAAAAATATTTAAATAAGAGTAAAAGAGAACCCTTCAATGTAATAAAGTACATACATGAAAAATCATACCTAACATCATATTCAATAATGAACTACTGAAAGCTTTTCCTACGTCATTAGGAATATGAAAGGCTACCAGTTTTCACCATATCTGTTAACATAGTTGTAAAGAAATTAGAAATAGAAAAAAATTCATTGAAATTGGGAAACAAGAATTAAATTTATCATTATTTTCTGATGGCATGATCTTACATGTAAAAAATTTCAATGACTCAACAATACTGTGTTAGATCTAAAAAATAAATTCAGAAAAGTTGCAGAATATTATTAATACACAAAAATTTGCTAAAATTGAATAATGTAGAAAGAATACAGTTGTATTTGTCATATCAGTAAAAATAAATTAACCAATGAAGCAAAAGATTTATATTCTGACAATTAAAAAATTGCACAAATTTAAGATACACATAAACAGAAAGAAGAGCTATGTTCCTAGATTGGAAGAGCTAATATATTAAAATATCTACATTACCCAAAGTGGTACTCAAAGATTCAATGAAACCTCCACAATTCCTATAACAATCCCAGAGATTATTTTTCTTCCTGAAACAGAAACATCATCCTTTAAATTTATATACAATCTCATGAAACCCTGAATGGTCAAACTTGAAACAGATGATGAGACATTTCTACTTTTAATACTTTCTACAAAGCTACAATAATAAAATACAGTGTGACACTGATGTCAAGATAGACACAAATATCAGTGCAAGAAAATATATACTAGAAGTAAATCTCCACCTAGCTCATCAAATGACATTCAACTAGGATATCAAGACCATTAAGTGGGAATATAATTGTCTTTTTAACTAATGGTATTGAGGAAAATAGATTCCAAAATGCCAAAGAATGAGGGTGGCCCCTTCCCTAGCACTCTACAAACATTAACTCAAAATAAATTAAAGAACTAAATGCATGATAAAATATGAAACCCTTATAAAATTATATTAGGGTGTATCTTTCTCATTGCTGGGACAAAATACCTGATACCCATAACTTAAAGGAGGAAAGGCTTGTTTTGGCTCATAGTTTGTGAGATTTCAATTCTTAATCGGCAGGTTCCAAGGCAGATCAGCATGGCATAGGGGCATGGCAGAAGAGAAACAGTTAATAGCAAGCCAGGCAGGAAGCAGGGGGGAATGTACACTTTTCCATGCATATCCACAGGAACATACTTCTTCACACCAAGTGTCATCTCCCAACATCACACTAGGGTATAAATCCATCAGTGAACTAATCCAGTACTGAATATCATGCACCCATGGTCTAATAACCTCCCAAAGGCTCCACTTTAGAGCACCTGAGGCTTTTGTGTAGAGGGGATTTGTATATAAACGGTAACACAGGAAAATTTCATAATTCGTTTGAAACTGATTTCTTAGGTAAGACCCAAAAGCATAGGTAACAAAAGAAAAATAGACACATTTGACTACATCAAAATTAAAAACTTTTCTGCACCAAAGTTAGTAGTCTTTCACAGAATGAGAGAAAATGTTTGCGAATCATGTATCTGATATAGCTAATATTCAGTTATAAAAAAAAAAAAAAAAAAAAAAAAAAAAAAAAAAAAAAAAAAAAAAAAAAAAAAAAAAAAAAAAAAAAAAAAAAAAAAAAAAAAAAAAAAAAAAAAAAAAAAAAAAAAAAAAAAAAAAAAAAAAAAAAAAAAAAAAAAAAAAAAAAAAAAAAAAAAAAAAAAAAAAAAAAACTACAAGTGTATATAGAAACATGCTCAAATGATTAATCATTACAGAAAGGCAAACCAAAATTACATGAGATGAGATGAGTGTTAAGGGTGTAAATAATTGGAATCCTTTTCTTTTTCAGTGAGAATATTATAAATACAAAGACAGTATGATGGTTCCATTAAAAAGTAACAGTAAAATTACCATATGCATCAAAATAAATTGAATTTCCAGACATTTGACTTTTGAACATAGACTCAAAGTAATATAAAGTAAAATCCCAAACACATAATATGTACACGTGTTCATTGTAACATTATTCCCAAAATTCAAAAAGCTTTAGCAACACCAGTTTCCATTAACAGATGAATGGGAAAACAATATAACATGCCATAAAATATTGCAAGGCTTTCAGAATGAAAGGAATTGTGCCACACGAAGTTTGAAGACACTAACCTAAGTTCAATAAGCCAGAGTGACAGAGGAACGAATACCATATGATTCCATTTAAATAAGATACATTGGAAAGATCATTTCATGGCAGTTCCTACTGACTAGAAACTAGTAGGAAAAAAAAGAGTAGAGGAAATTGTTTTTAATCCATAATGAGGTTTGTTTTGGGAGAATGAAAAATGTTCTGGAGATGAGTGATGGAAATGGTTGCACAAAGATGTAAATGCACTTCATGTAATGAACTGTGTACATTAAAGATGTTTAAAATATTAAAAAATGTTTCAACAGTAAATTAAATTAGCATTAGGAAATGCTTAGAGAACCATCAGAAATGCAAGAAGTTCTTTACTAAGTGTTTACCATTATTCAATATTAATAAAATTCAAATTAATAAAATATATATGCCCTCTAAAAAAATAAGAATGAAAATTGATGAAAGACATGAAAGTACAATGTTAAAAAGAAGGGAAAAAAGAAGACAGCCACATAAAGGAGGATGGAAGGAGGGAAAGAAGGGAGGTAAGGAGGGAAGGAAGGAAAGAGGGGAAAAAGGCAAGAAAAAGAAATGGAGAAAGGAAAATAGGCAAGCAGCCACTGTGGGGAAAAGGACAGTACAACAATTTCAAATAAACACTCCAAAGATAGCAATGAAATGAGGTAAGATAGGAATTAGTCTAAACCTAGGTCGTGCTAGGGAGTTTGGGAGACCATTTCAAGAATTGTTATCCCATGGATAGAATTTGTTTAAAGTACATATCAAGAGTTACTTGTTTTAGAACTGTTCGGCAAGTTAAACACAAAGCAGTGTGAACATGTCAGATCCTGGTGACCCCTCTTTATTTCTTCCTTTCTCTTTCTCTTTCTTTCTTTCTTTCTTTCTTTCTTTCTTTCTTTCTTTCTTTCTTTCTTTTTTCTTCCTATCTTATTTATTTCTTCAGGGAAGTACTCAGGAATAAGCTACACCCCTACTCCTTTCTGTTTTTTTTATGTTGAAATGGGGAATAGCCACTGAATAACCAAGGCTGGGCTCATATTGGCCACCTGCTCCTCCTGCCTCAGTTTTTCAGAGCTCTGGGAATACAGGGATGTCTCACCTAGTCCACTTTATTGATGGCATTTATATTAGATTGTTCTCTGTGAAGTTGTGGTTAGAAATAAGTTTGCAAGAGCAAGGTTAAGGCAGCATAGAAATACAATATAAATACTTTTAAAGGAGTTGACAAGAATGAGACAAAACAGCTGGGCCAGACTGAAACACACGTTCATCAATACATAGATTTTCTTTCCTTCTAGGTGTGTGGTCACATAACTGGTTCCATCTGAGAAAATAGGAGGAGAATCAGCACACATCACTTCCGGACTAAAGTACAGCATCCCCTGCATTGCTCCAGACTGCTCTGCAAAGGTAATAATGAACCCTGAGTCTTGCATTGAGAAGATGACTTAGTGCAACTTTATCCAGCAGATTCCCTGGTAGGTTCCAGTGAACAGAGCTCCATATGGCAACTTTCTTTGGACTTGTGACTCGGGAAACAGTCCTTTGATTTTGATAAGCTATTAAGATTTGGAGGTTTTATTTCACAGCAGAGTGTCTTAGGCACACCTGAATAATATATTATCCACCATCACCTTTGCTTTATCAAAGGAGAAACTCACAGCAGTGTCCTGTCTCAGGTGAAGATTTCTTTCAGAGATGTATTTCCTCCTGTGCAAAGAATTTCCTTTTCAGCTTAGAGAAAGAGATAAAGAATAAAGACCACCAATGGCTCCTTAGAGATAGAGCTAATAACCACTGCAGAATTCTTGAGTTTGTAAAAGGATTTTGATGAAATGCTCATAGTTTTAACTCTTTGCATTCACACAGGCAAATCAATATGTTGATTTCACTTGATATATGACCATTATTGAATGTGCTCAGTAGAAATGCAATGCCTCTCATTTTAGGTAAAATAAAGAAAGGAACGTGAAAGATGCCTGGGGAGCCCTTGTGCACTCTTGATAGGAATGTAAATTAGTACACGCATTATGTAAAGTGGTATGGAGGGTCTTCATAATCTTAGAACTAGCATGAAATGCAATAACTCTACTGTTGTGTTTGTATTCGAAAGAAATGAAGATCAGTACATCAAAGAAAAAGATGCACAAAACATGATCTATAAAAGACTACAGAAATGTGATTATCATGTTGAATAGCAGTCCTACTGCCTGAAAAAAGACTGTTCATATGCAATTTTATTGACTTACTAAAAGTTTTTAAGTGAGAAGTCAATTATTTCATCATTAAGCCTTATCTCAATATTGCCAGATCAAAGAATAACAGAAAGTTAGTTTTCTTAATAAATAAAGATCATCTACAAGTCTACAACAGTTCCATTAAGATTTTAGTATAGGTCCACTTGAAAACTGGCAAATTGATTCCTCCACTCATGGATGTAGCTAATGAGTAGGCCACTGCCTTAGGTGAGACTTGATGGAAGATTTTACAGTAGGGTGGTGTATGGGTTTGATCCCGTGTCCTCGCATGGCCTCATGTAATCTGGACAGGGCTGAACCTGGAGTTCATGACTGGTTTGTTGTCTGGCACTGAGATTGATGATGTGAGTGCCACACCCATCCAGGGGTGGAGCCAACATACAGTGTAAGGGCAACGGGAAGCTCTCTCTCTCTCTCTCTCTCTCTCTCTCTCTCTCTCTCTTTCTTTTGCAGGTTCACCTTGCTATTTGGTGGCAACCATGAATGGCTACCTCGCCACGCCACACTGCCTTGAGGTGAACTGAGTATGGACTGAAACCCCTGAGAATCGTAAGAAATAAATCTTTCCTTCCCTAATTTTGGGCATCAAGTATTGTGTCTCAGCAATACTTGATGCTGGGACACAATATTTAAGACAGTATTTAAGACAGTATTAAGAAAAGTATTTAAGACAGATTTTGGTACCAGAGGGGTGGGGTCATTGCTGTGACTAAACCTGACAATGTGGTTCAAGAACCTTTGGAAATGGCTTGTGGGAAGAGTTTGGAAAGGTTTGGAGATGTCGCCTGAAAGAGTGGCACTGGAAGAGCTTAGGCTCTTCTGTATGGGAGATTCTGGTCAGGGCTCAGAAGACCAGAAGATTGATAGAAAGCCTGCCGGTAAAGACCAGGCTTGGGAGGTTTCTGCTGGGAAGAAGGACTGCATTGGGTGTTGGACTCCACACAATGTGTGTTATGGCTTGACAGAAAGATTGTCTTCATTCTGCTCTTGCCCAGATACTTTGCCTGAGCCTGAGATTAAGGGCAATGGACTGAATAATCTGGTGAAAGAAATTTCAAAGCAATTGAATGTTGAAACGGTGGCCTGGCTACTGGGGGCTTTTAGCAGATTTATGTTGGAAATCAAGAGCAAAGAGCCCAGCATGGTGATTTACAACATTGTGAGTTTGGTCAGAAAGTTGTGGACTGACTGTAAAGATAGAGTTGAGACCTGGATTGCTGAGAAGGAACAAAGGAATAAAAAAGATGACCTGAGGCCATCCCAGGAAGTAGCAGACCTCCACCTTTTGCAACCTCAAGCCAGCAAAGGTGAAAAAGTTTGCTCAGAGTAAAAAGCTACAAAGCACCATGTTCCAGAATGGTGACAGAGGCCACAGGAGGTTCCAGAATGGTGGTGGCCACACCAGATTCCAGAATGGCAGCAGTATAGGGAAGCTGGTCCTCACAATCAGGTTAAAGAGTTCAGGGATCCAAGCACTTGACCCCTACAGCCAAGAGAAAGGAAAGCCTGGTTACTGATCCAGCTGGCCACGGATCTTGGTGGCATCCATGTGGTGCTAGTTTTAAGTGCAAGCAAAATGCTCTAGTTCTAAGGATAAGGCAGCTTCTGCCCTACCTGCAGAGGGCAGTATGTAAAGATGTAAGGGTGAAGCCAAGGGTACAGTGGAAAACCCAGAAGTCTGAAAAAGCCATGAACGTGGATTATCCAAGAAAAACTGTGAGAAACAAACAGAATGAGCTTAAGAGAGAAGCTGTGATAAATGGAGCCCCTGGAAGTGTGGCAGGGGTGGAATCGATCAAGCCTTTTGGAGCTTGCAATCAAACTGATTCAGATGCTGAGCTTAGAACTCCAGGACTTAATGTTTGCCCTGCTGGATTTTGAACTTGCCTTTGTTCCAATGCTTTGTATTCCCCTGTTTGTAACTTTTGGAAAGCTAATGTTTATCTCGTGCCTTTGCATTTTGGAAGTGTTTAACTTGTTTATGTTTGTACTGGGGGTTACGGTTAAGAGTTTGACATAGGTCTCAGAGGAAAATTGGGACTTGGACTTTTCAGCAATGATGAGACTGTTAGGACTATGGCAAATTTTGGAAATGAACTAAATGTCTTTTGTATAAAGGACATACATGAGCCCTTGGGGGTCCAGGGGTGGAATATATGGGTTTGATCCCGTGTCTCCCCCGAGGTCTCATGTAATCTGGACGGGGCTGAATCCGGTGTTTGTGATTGTTTTGTTGTCTGACACTGGATTGGGGGTGTGAGTGCTGCACCTGCCCAGGCGTGGAGCCACTGTCCAGCGTAAGGGTGAGAAGAAGGAGTGTCTTTCTCTGTCTTTCTGTCTTTCTCCCTCTCTCTCTTGTCAGTTCACCTTGCTACTTGGTGGCCACCATGAAGGGCTGCCCCACCATGCCACGCTGCCTTAGAGCCAACAAAGTATGGACTGAAACCCCTGAGAACTGTAAAAAATAAACCTTTCCTTCCTTAATTTTGGGCATCAGGTATTCTGTCTCAGCCACAAGTGAAAAGTAACTAAGACAAGTGGACTCACTGATAGCTAGTCCTTAGCTACAGGTCTCTCCCTCCCTCTTTCTTGCTTATGAAATTCAAACACAGTGCTCAGGGGCACAGACCTGTGTGTCAGTGGTCTGAGGCCTATGTCATGTACATATCAGGTCATAAAAACAGGAGCAGCCCAATCCTTGAAGTTATCATTCCAGTGTTTGTATTGTTCCCCATTCACGCTTAGACTTCTGATTTAGTAATAACAACTCGTTCCTTTTTCTAAGCTACTTTTAGTCATACACATATTTAAGACACCAGGGATTGAGCCCAGGGTGTTTCACTGAACTACATATCCAACCCCTTCTTTCAATTTCAAGGCAGGATCTCACCTACTTGTCCAGGCTGACAAAAACTTGTGATCATCCTGCCTCAGCCTCTCAATTATTGTAGATTTAGCTATGTGGCACTACACCCAGTTTATATTTTTGCTTTTAACTTTAAAAGCCATCAGAGGGAGAGGTATATGATTCTTGATTTTACAGTTGATAAAACTGTGTTCCAGGATGTGGAAATGGATGCATTTCCTTATCCAGTGCCTGGCTTTGACAGGTCTATTCCTATGTGCAGTTGCTGAACTGGTCAGCATATGACTCAGTAGTCTCCTCATAACTCTTGGAAGAAGTTTGCTCTCAGATTTACAACCCTCACTTTCAGCAAGGAAAACCATACTCCCCAAACCAGAGAACTTCTAGGGGCACAGATATCTCTCCTGCTAATTTTTAATTGTGTCATTTGAGGCAAGCAAGAGAACTTCACTGAAGATTTACCTTCTTACTGAGTTAGTGTAAGGATTAAATCCACTAATACTCCAAGTCCTGGCATACCATATGACCTGGCACTGACACAGAGCCCCCAGGGACACTGCTTTAAATATTTTCCACAGATGGACCTGTTTAATCTGTAAAATGACCCCAGGGAATAGGGTAGCTGCTGCTATACTCAGTTAGAACATAAAGAAAGTGAAGAAAGATCGGCGGGAAGACCGTAAGTCATTTGCTGGATGCGGTTTCCACAGAGAAAGAACAGAGATACTTGCCCTGCTCCTCTGTGCAGATTCTGTGTTCATTGCCTATGTGAATTCATTCCTTCTAATGAATTGAGGCAGAAGGTTAGGGAGTAGCCACCTGGGTAGACGTTCTGCTGTGAGCTGTCAATCACAGAGACCTGTCAAACAGCAGCCAGAATACTTCCCCAGAGCAGCTTGGGAGCCCTGCATAGTACTGCCTGACTTGGACATCAGAAGAAGATGTAAGAGATGACAGCCACTGACATTGTGGCCACTGTCTTCTTGTTCTTGCACTGGCCCACTCTGCATGCAGGATGTATTTTCTGTTTTCTTCAGAGCATTTCTTATTCTTGAGCATTTCCTTTTCACTTCTTTTTCTTTTTTCATTTTCTTTCAATAGGCATTAAACTTTATATGCATTAGTCATCCCTCCAGTTCTTTGAGTGGAACAACAGGAGCCTGGAAACACTGACTGGGCCCCTCACCGTCCAGTAGCAGAGTGGCCACACCCTGCTCAGAGATCACAGCCCCTCTCCGCCCAGTGGAACAGTCGCTCCCTGCACATCATCACCACCTGCACACAGTTCCCACAAGGTCTGCTCCATCATCTCTGCAGTCCAGACACACACAGCATCCCTGGCTCCCAGCCCCAGACTAATTATGCTCCTAGTCACACCCCTCATTGCATACACTGAGTTAAACGACTAATTGCACATTCACAGCAAGCAGTCTTATTAGAGTTCCAGTCAAGCATCTCATTACAGCTTTCCAGCCAAACATCTCATTACCGAGCCTGGACACATCTCATTGCCCACAAAGCCACCATCTCATTACATGTTTTTAAGAAAACTACACATATGCCTAGGACTCTGAACACCGGTATCATTAGACTTGTTCTGTCAAACCTCATTTTACACAAGTCCCTGACAATCCACTCATGTGACTTCTGAGATGTTAGGTTGTGGCCAGTGAAGGAGTATATGGAGGAGCAAAATTAGAAACACTGTCATAAAGTGCATGCTATTGTCACATGAACAGCTGTCAAAATTAAAGAATCTGCTAAAAATATAGAAATTCCCTTTTTTTTCCAGTTTTTTTTTTGCCAAACACGTATGTGCAACATGTTAATTTAAAGTACAACAAAATTAGAAATAGAAAAAGAATTGCTGTTAATAACAACATTCAGCTATGCTGTAATTTGGATCTTGTTTCTCCTCCAAAGGCCCACATATGAAAGGCTCAGTCTTCAGTCTGGCACTGCTGGGAAATGGTGGGACATTGAAGAGGTGTAGCCCAGTGGAAAAGGGTTAGTCTTTTGGGGTGTGCCCCGATGGGGAGACTGGGGCCTCGGTCCCACCCTCTCTCTGTCTGCTGCCTTCTGTCGTGAGGTGAGCAGGTGTACAGACCGTCTGCAGTCTGTGTTAACCTGTAAGCCCCTGAATTGTCTTATGGACACAATGCATTTTTGCATGTACAAATCAGTCTGAGTTCATTTCTCCCATTTATTCTGATCCTTAAGTTTTAACATTTACAGTAACTATTTGATGCTTCCTGTGGGTTATATGTATTAACTGAAATAAGTAGTTAGCACAAAGTGTAGTGTTTGAATACTGTCTGGAGATCCTCCCTTTGGTGGGTTGGCAAGAGCACCACAGTAAAGTTTACAGTGGCGAAAGTGGGCATCGCTTGCAAACATCCCTGATCCTTTCCACTGCAAAGAATGGTTTCCAGGAAGCGGCTGCACAGTGTTGAACTTTGTTACTCTGAGGACTACACGACAGATTCCTGACGAGGGGAAGGTATGCAGATGGTAATGGTCACTTCTGAGCTAAGGTGTATGCACCAGACTCACCCTGCCCTTCTTCAGATGGTTACTCAGTGCGGAGGACTCAGGAGAGGACTTCAAAGCATGTGGATGTTGGTGAGTGAGCAGATACACAAACACTGAGCACTTAAACTACTTTCTGGGGAGGAGTTACAATGATGTGTGCTTGGATGTCTTCTGTACAAGCTCAATGTATTTTTGTTATGTTATTTTATACTTTGGAGTTTATATATACTAGGTAGCTTCATTTTACCACATATACTTTTAGTCTTTATTAACCGTAAAATATAATGCTCAATGTAAAATTGGCAAAGAAAAGGTAACTAAGAATCAGTTACTTCCTAAATTTATGGTGGTGTTGTCTAATCAGCCTCACAATCACAAAGTTGCACTGAAACAAAAGTAAATGAGGAAATAATAAGTGCCTCTGTAAACAAATAGGTTTACCACTAAATATTTAATAGTATTAAGAAATTAGTTAATTTTATTTTGTATGAAAATACTGTTGTGGTTTTGTTTACAAAAGATTGTACATATGAGAAATACATAATTAAATATTGATAGGTGAGTGATACAAGATCTGAACTTTGTTTTATGGTAGTAGTTGAAGGAAAGGGAAGGAGAAAAGAGGGAGAGATGGCTAGAATAAGATGGGCCTTGAACAAGAAGAGCAAGATAAAAACATAGAAGAACTTAAGAAAATGATTGAAACCTTGAATGAACAATATAAGACACAAACAGAATGCATGAAACAGATGCAAAGAGAAATGCAAGAAATGAAAAACTCCATGGAAAGTTTGAAAAACCACTTAAATGGTTCTTTGAAAGAGTAAATAAAATTGATAAACCCCTAGCCAACCTTATCAAGAAGAGGAAAGAAAAAACTCAGATCCATGCAATAAGAAATGAAAAGGGTGAAATCACTACAGACCTGGTGGAAATACAGAAGATCATCAACACCTACTTAGAAAACCTTTACTCACATAAATTTGATAACATAGAAGAAATGGACAGATTCCTAGAAACCTATGAACTACCAAAGCTGAATCAAGAAGATGTAAAGCTGCTGAATAATACAATTTCAGCTACTGAAATTGAAAATGTAATTAAGGCCCTACCAACAAAGAAAAGCCTGGGCCCTGATGGATTCACTGCTGAATTCTATAAGAAATTTAGGGAAGACTTAAAGCCAATACTCCTTAAACTCTTCAATGAAATCGAAAGGGAAGTAAGTCTCCCTAACTCATTCCTGGAAACAAGTATCACCCTAATACCAAAACCAGAGAAAGACCCAACTAAAAAAGAAAATTACAGGCCAATCTCCCTAATGAACATAGACGCAAAAATCCTCAATAAAATACTGGCAAATAGAATACAGCAAGTTATCAGAAAGATTATACACCACGATCAAGTGGGATTCATCCCAGGA
>RJWM01033995.1:0-20101 GCA_004363535.1 Dasyprocta punctata
TCCATAATTAAAACCAGAGCTGGGATTTGAACCCAAGTCTATCTGATTTTAGACTTTGAGTATCTGGACTACTACATTATTTGATTCCTGATAATAGTTGGTTAAAGTTCATAATGCACATCTAAAAAGAAAAGTGTCAATTTTTCCTTTAAGAAAGAAACAGTTTGAAGCAAAACCTCCAAAACTGTTCACTAAATAACACTTTCAATAAACATTTTAGGTGTCTAAAAGCGCATATTCCAATGAATAGGTCCCCTTCTAATCAAGGAGGAAGGACTGCACTTTGTTAACTTTAAAACAACTCTAAATTCTTTGTGATTCTGCCCTTCCTTGGGCTATGCATGTTCTCCCATCTTCTACCAGACTAAAACTTTATGTTCAAAATTCCTTCTGTTTATCTCTATCTCCTCTGCCACTTTTCAACACAAGGAACACACAGAATTGCTCATCGTGAAGATTTGAATGGAGTGGACACCAAGGGTCTGTTGTAATTAAAGACATGGTCCCCAGGTGGCACTGTTGGGTAGAGGCAAAACCTCTGGGGTGCAGGACTTTGTAAAAGGTCCTTAAGACCTAGGGAGGCAAGAGGTATTTCCTGTGTGACCCCTTTGAGTAGTTCTCAGGAGAGAATTGTCACCAGAGGAACAAGACTCTCCCTGTCTGCCCCTTTTCTGTCTGCTCCTGTTCAAATAATCACTTGCTTCACACATGCTCCTAACATGATATGCTGCCACCTGCTACTCCTACCAGAGGCCACACCAAAGAGACCTTCTGACCTTGGATGCTGAACCTCCAAACCTGGGAACTAAATAAACCTTGCATTTTATTCAAGGAGACTGAGTCAGTGATGAAAAGCTGACCATCACACTCCTGAAATAGATACAGAGACCATACGGCCGTACAGATACTCAGTTCTGACTGATTACTTGAATTGGTCTCAAGGTGCCCAGAAGAAGAGAGGTAGGGAAGTTTTTCTGCACAGCTTAATACGGTGGACCTTCCAAAACTAATTCTGAAATGAATATGGTATTGAGTAGGCCCACTACAACACACTAGATACTTACAACCAAGTCCATCCATGCCATGAGACCTGCACCCTCATCAAATATGCATATATAGTATGGTCTTGCAGTGGGATTTCACTAGCTTTTGCTGGACACATTCACCCAAGCCAGCATTGTGAGTTTATGCTCACTAATTATCTCAAGGAACATGCTCTTTCAATGATTCACATTCTACATACTATGAGGTGGAAACATTTGAAAACTGGGTCTAATTAATTGCAATTCTGGATCCCCAGAAGAGAATTCCCAAACAGCAGAATACAGCTACAACCTCCCTCCTTTCTCCATTTGACCATTCACCCTTCTCTCCTTTTTTCCTCCCTCCCCCCCTCAGGTTTTTCTTATGCTTTTTACATTTTCTACCCTGTCTTCTTTAATTATCAGTTATCTTTTCCCCTTTACTCATTTCTCTGCTCTTTCGCTGGGTTTCTCTCCTCAGCACTGTCAGGCAAAATGTCTTCACTCACAGATTCATTTTCCTGAATATCTATAACACTTATCTTAATTGGGTTCCTTCCTAAATACATTCAAAGTAGGTCCATAACTTTCCATCATAATATTTCCTTATGAAGGTTTATTTATGTTTAATTACCCAAGCAAAATCTGAATTTAGTTTCCTTGTTTTAAAAGTTTTAATTATAGATAATCACCACTACAGTGATGAAAATTTATTGATGCTTTGTATTCACATGTGTATAAATAAGCTTTTAGAAAACATGTTTGCTATGTGTGTGTGGTGTGGTGGCTTAATATATGTGGCATACTACCATATGGATAATCATGTAACATATTTTTAAACACAATTCCCCATAGTACTTTTTAGTTCACAAACATAGTTCTATACTATTTTTGCAAGTATTGCGCTGTTTCACATTGTCAGTAAACCAAATTTCACTTATGAAGTGAATATCACTACTTGTAGATATTCAAGCCACTTCTAATATGTTCACTATTATTTTAGAGATTATCTGACAATTAGTAGTTTCCTCCATTCCTCTCTGAAAACTGTTGCATTTAACTGCAGAGTACATTCTGACAGACAGTATTGTGGAATCCATGGTAAAGATACTGCCTGATTTCCTCCCCAAACAGCTATACAAATGTAAAGTCTTTTGGGACTTCTTAATTTCTTTTATTTTTCTATTTCCATTCACTTGCATCATTATTATAATTTGTTGTTACTAACTTAACATATGGTAAAATTGAAGTTTCATGTGCAGTTCTCTGATTTCTGGCAAACGCAATATCTTTACCCATTAAATTAAATCATAGTTCCAGCGTCTCAAAATCTACATATGAAATCAAACTTTCCTCCCCTCCCTCAGCCTTAGCACCACCATCTCTTCTTGTTCTGCATCTGCAGAGCATCACCTTTCTCAGATGATTCTGTAAATGGAGTCACAAGAGTTTATAGCCTTTTATATCTGCCTTCCTTCACTCAGTATAACCTTTTTCAGATTCATCCAAGAGGTTGTACTTACTAATAGCTATTTCTCTTACTGAAGTTCACAGTGTGGCTGCATCAGTTTGTTTATCCATTTACTGCAGGGGAAGGATTTGCATTTTTTTTTTGTCCTTATTTTCCCCTTTCAACCATATCCTTACCTTTTCTTTCTTCCCTATTTCTTCCAATATACATGCACTTCTGTAACAGACTAGATGAGAAAAACAAAAAAGAAAAAAGCAAAACACCCAGATCCAGACATTGTTTTGCTGCAGTTGGCCCCGCCTTGCCCATGAAAGTTGGATGCATCCCTGTCTTCCTAACTTCCCACTTAAGGACATCAAACTGGTACCTGCATGGTAGGAATATTTACCTCACAGAATCTGGCCAACACTAACAATCCCAGCTTTATTCGGAAGTGAGGAAAAAGAGAAAATATTGTCAACAAACGCCAAGCATTGCAAACAGTTCTTACACATGCACCAGCAAATCACTGATTTCTGGAGAAAAGCTACCAAGACAGAACTAAAAACAAACCTCTAAGTTACTTGCAATGTCTTGATTGAATAGTAGAGATTTACGCCGGTGAATTCTGAAGGAAAGAGTGCCTGGTGGTCAGGTAATGATCATGCCTCAAGCCAGGACAAAAAGGCCTTAAATTTTCAGGAAAACATACGTTATCCTGAGGTTTAAGTCTTTCTCTCCAGGCAGGAAGAATAGCACCTGTAAAGCAGGTAGTGATGATTATGGAGCTGTACTCATCTCGTCCCACTCCTCACTGACTCTTCAAATGTCTTGTTTGACTCATTTAAAAAAAAAAAAGGTCATCTCACCTCTGCTTAAAGATTTCTCCAGGGGCTGGTACCCAACCAGCTCCAAGGATCATTTCTCATATCCATAGTGTCAAGATACACCCCCACGTCACTTGCTCAATACTTTTCTTTCCATCGCTTGAGCGAGATACATAAATCTTGTTTTTATTTCTCCCCTTCTCTGGTGCTCTTCTGTATTTAAAATTCAGGGTCTGTACTGAATGATCTCTCAGTCCCTTCCAGAACTCCTGACTTCCCTGAGTCCCAGACCTCTCGCGAAGCCCCCTCCCCCTACAGCCCTGCTGCACCAGGGCCTGGCTGTGCTGAGGGCCTTAATCTTTCTGAGCAGTGAACCATTCCCTACACAGTCAGAGGTAGTGCTGCCTCCCTGACTGATTGTTTGCTGATTCTGTTTGGCACTTTCTTTTTTCTGGCCTCATCTAGAGCTTATTAGGGAACCATTTTCATGCTTTGTAGATTATATTTGTGACACTGCTCCAATGGGGAGCTTCAAACAGAGAGATGGATGAGAGGTACCAGAAAATTCAAGGGAGGCCCCATAATAACTGAGTAAATAAGATAAATTCATTTACCTTGCATCTTTTAAAATAGAATTAAAGCATTTTGCTGTTGATTTATTTTTTATCCTCATAATATATTCCCACTAAGGAAGCAGATTACAATATTTTATTTCCATTTTATTGATGAGAAAACTGAGGCTCAGAGATGGACATTGATTGCCAGTGTCCAAACAAATGCATAACAGACCCATGTTAAAAAGTCTGCCCTCCACGGGTATTAACCTCCCAATGTTCTCTGCAAGGAAGGAAAACAAAGCAACAAGAAAGAAGTCAGGCACACTGAGGGAAGTTCAGTTTGAATTAATGAAAAGGCCGAGTAATTTATGTCTGAAAATAAACATACACTATCTAATACATGCAGTATATGAAAACTGTGTTCCCATCTAAACTCTTTGGTTGATTAACTCCCAGTCCTTAGAATGGAACTCAACTACATGATTAACCGCAGGAATTCTGCCCTGGTGTTTACCTTCACAAGGTTCCCCTCAGAGACACTGCCTGGTTATTCTGCACATTCATCCACTTCTCTTGATCCGCTGTGTTGCATTTGTCTGAATATCAGCCTGAACCACTGGAATTGAAAGAGCCAGGTCTTATTTGCCTCTATCCTCTTTGGTGTCTAGGATAATACCCAACAAGCAATAGGTGCTCAACAGTAGAGTCTCAATGAAACCATTGGAAACCTTTCAGAGGTAGCCAAAGTCCCATTCACACCAATTGTGGAGAAAAAGGAAGAAATTAGTCAAACAAGTGCTGATCATTGAGGGTCCACAGTAATGAATTGATGAGAACAAATTCTAATTAGCATATCAATTCCGTATGCAAGGAAAAGATGCCTACCAAAAATACTTAAAATGTTCACATGAAATACTGTCAATGAAACCCTAGAAATTGTATTTGCATCAATTTATTATTTAGCAATTTTCCTTTAGAAGAGTAAGGGAAAGAAAGCTTTCTACCTGCCCAAATCAGAACAAATTCTAAATTAGTGGGGTCAAAATTAATGAGGCTTATAAGGATGTTCATATGTTTCAACCTAATAATTCTTCTCTTGGGAGTCTACCCTAAGAAAATAACTCAAAAGAAGAAAAATGCCATGTGCATAAAAAAGATCATAGCACTGTTTCTTTTAATTTTAAAGAGGTAGCAATAAAATAAAATGTTCAACACAAGGAAAATGGTAGATAAAGAAGACTGGGACACAGGCAAGTGCTTACAAAATTTTCACAAGAAATATAGAATGTCAACGCTGAAACTACAGATATGTGGCAATAAATACAGAACGAGAAAGAATGGAGTGGCTTGAGATACTGAGGAACATGAGCAGAATGGCTAATATCTTTAAATGGTGTTGAATTAAGCCCAGTTGAGATTTAATAGCAATTATTTAGTAGGCCTTACTGAACCAGAAATCATAGTACTCAATTTTTCAAGTCACCATTTCCCCATCTTCACCCTCTACTTCATTCATTAAACATCCACGCAGGAGGCACTCAGTGTGCAAAGACACAGATCCGATTCCTGTCTTCAAGAACAATTTGGGCTGAAGAACCGGCTCAGCTCAGTTCAGTAAAATAGAACATCAAATACTTGCTCTAGTGAAAGAGTAAGTGAGTCTCCTTTAACTGTCAAAGAGCAGGGATGTAGGAAGGAAGACTTTTGAGAAAAGGAAGCATTTCAGTCCGACCTTGAAAACAGCCTAGGATTTTAACAGATGGAAGAAATTCACTAGTGATGAGTGGATCCGAAGATCCAAGGAAATGCAAATGTACTCAGGGCCATCATCAGGAAGATGCATGAAAACAGGTGATCTAGCTGAGTGTGGTTTGGAGATGGATGGTGGAGGGACCTCGAGGGCTAAGCCCAGGAGCCCGGTGCACACTGCTAACATTGGTTCCCTAAGTGTTGGAATGAGGCGGGCTACTGACAGGTCAGGAAATACCCAAGATCCTCATTGCTCATTGCCTTTCATGGCTGGTCTGGCAGATACTTCTCTGCCTGTGGAATATTTTATTCTGTTTTTAAGAGCTCTTCATTTGTCATTTGGGAGAGCAAGTTGGACCTAGTTGCAATCTGCAATCAATCAGCCTGCCTTTGTGGAAGAACTACCAACAAACTAGTTCTCTTCCTCTGTGGAACTCTCTGCACTGATGCAAGCATCAGAAATCACTTAAGCAGGATGCATGAGGAGAGGGAGGCAGAATGCACAAGGAGAGAGGGAGAGAAGGCAGGAGAGATTCAAGAGGAAAAGGAGAGGTCAAGGCACTGTAGGGCAGTGCGGGGTCTCTACGGGCAAGTGGGATAAATCAGAACTGTCAGCTGAGATGAAAACTTGAAGGTGTTCTCTTTTGAAATGCATTGAAAATCACTCATCATTCTCCTAATTTACAACACATCCTCATACTTTCGTTTGCGCTTATATTAATCTAACATTAAAACCTATAGACACATAAGCTTTATTTATTTATATATTTTTTGTAGCATAAACCAGGTCATGATAGGTGTATGGGTGCATATGTAGGTGTGTGCAACTTGATTTATTTTTCATTTTGACTTTAAATCATAGTTTTTCCAGATCAGTACACAAAGTTTTTTTTTTTTCATTTTATAGTGGTTTCGTGGTATTATAAGAATGCATCATAATTTCTTTGAAAGATATCTAGGTTGCTTCCATTTTTTGTACTTCTGGGTTACTGTAAAGAGTACTGAAATAAATAGCATTGTTAAATGCACCTCCATACATACTTTCTCTTCAAGATGATTCCTAAAGTGACATTATAGAATGATAGTTCATAGGCATCTTGAGTGTTCGAAAACACAGATTCATACTTCTCTAGACAAGGTCTGAAAGCAATGGCTCCTCCACACCCTCCAAAGATTTGAATCATTTTTTCCAGAGCCCTTCAAGCCTAACCTCAAAATCATTCCAGTCCCTTGCCTGAGAATTACTATCCAGAGAAGTTATATCAGTGTCAGGGAGTGGGCTAAGCTGTGGCATGGTGCTTAGATGAAGCGTGTTTGAGATCCATGAGGGGAAGGAGCCGAGATCCTTGGTGTGAGGCCCTGTCCCTGCAGTTAAGGAGTACTGAGATTCTGGTCATGTCCCTTCTATAAAATTCCAAAAGTGTGGCCAGGTTTTCTGGACTTAGTTTTCTATTTGGGAAGTAAGAAAGATGGATTTAATGAATGAAGTTCTCTTGGGGCTCAGATTTTAAGTGAAATGAGGACTGAGATAAAGGATAGAGGTAGAAAGGAGAGGATGTAAAAGAGTAACGGGGAAGAAGTAGCACGATGGGGTAAAAACAAATAGATCAAATAAGAAAAGCAAAGAGCAATAAGCCCATCTGTGCTGCTTCTGTTGCAGAAAAGCCTTCTAACAATTCAATATGCAGCAATGCCGGGAGCTATAACCTTTGGAAGAAAGAGAAAGGGATGCCGAAAGGGGGCTAAGGAACAAGAATGTTGTTCTTTTATTTTCAAAGACCCCAAATTTAATTTTGCCAAGAAATAATGTTTTTCCTGTTGAGTGAAAGCAAAAGGAGAGCAATAGCTGGTCACAGGGGAACGCACACAGTGATAGATTACCACTCGTGATTGTGCATTTCCCTGTGTAGAGCAAACACAAAGACTCTCTGCTCCCGGGAGGAAGGTGGGTTCTTTTCTCTTCAGTGTGATATTAATCACAGCTGCCAAAAGCATCATCCTCACTGACCACCACTTCTTTGGTTTCTCTTAAACCTTCTGAGAGCACAAACAGATGATAGGATTTGATCAAGGATTCAGGGCTATGGAGAAAGAGAAAGCATCTAACTGGAACCTCACAGAGCTTAAAGCCTAATTCTGCCCCTCACTGTTGCTGCAGTTGTAAATGAAATCATGTGCTCTCTGTTGGCCTCCGTGTGTGTATGCATGTGTGTGTGTGTGTGCGCGCGTGTGTGTGTGTGGGTTTGTAATGAAGCTGCTGAAACAAAAACAGTGGTCCTCACAGTTCCCAGAACATCAGCAGCATCAACTGTTAAAAATGGGAAATCTCTGGCCCTGCCCCAAACAGCAGTGACTCAGAAGCTCTGAGATGGGCTCTATAATCTGTTTTAGTAAAGCATCCATGTGATTATGATGCAGGCTAAAGTTTGATAACCACTGACTCAAAAGATCAAAGTGCTTGCCACATTCAGAGGGCACAGTTTTGCCGTAAGTATTAAATTAAAAAAAAAAAAAGGTGAGATGGGGAGAATGAAATTATACAGCATTAACCAACCCCTTCCAGCCTGGTGTAATGACATGACCTGTAATCCCAGCACTCTGGGAAACTGAGACAGGAGGATGACAAGCAGGAACTCAGTCTGAGCAACTCAGCAACTCAGTGAAACTCTTATCTCAAAATGTCAAAATTTAAAAAGGACTTTGGCTGATGTTTAGAATCATCTGGAGAAATTCAGGACCCCAGGTCCCACCAAGGACTAAGTGAATTATAATCTCCATCTTTAATCAGACCCTGAGCAGATTGGAATTCACATTCACCCTAAAGAAACATGGCACCAGACCTGTCTCTTCCTTCCCCTTTCCTGATTTTTCTTTTTGCATATTTTGCATTGCTTTCTTTTTATTTTAGTTCCCTTTAGAAATGTTCATGTTTTCTACAGGCACAAATAAGCCTAGCCCTGATCTCAGATTTAATAAACTGCACTCTACCCAGAGACTTGAATTTCAAATTTTGCCTGGCCAGAAGCCAATGAAGCAGCAATTTTCTCTCCCCACTGTGGGAGCCAGTACGGTACAGGCAAGAGAGTTCTAGATTCAGCCCTCATCAGACTAGAGTTCCAATTCCAAGGACTGCCCATCTCTGTGTTTATAATAAATACAGTGAAACTCTCAGATCCACAGTTCTCAAATGGAGATACTCTTGCTTTTGTGTGTGTGTGTGTGATGGTGAGTTATGAATTAGGCTACAGAAATGAGTGTAAAGGCCCTGATGCAAGTGCAGAAAAGTATATTGTGTACTATTAAAGCAACTCTTCCTCACCCCTTCCTTGGGTCTTTTTCTACAGCCTATCTCAATCACTTGTCCCCTTAATCTAGGTTTCTAAAAATGGGGAACAACTTCCATATTTCCCAGTCTGTGGCCAAGGTTTTTATAAGGGAAGCAAAACTGGATTGCTGCCCTCCCTCCTTCTCAATAAATGTGTTTATCTCCCTGCAAATTCCAACATATCAGTAGCCTGTTACGGAGAGAAAAGGTCGCCGCCAAGAAAGATGTGTCATTCCACAGGAAATTTGGGTTTAATATATACAAGGGAGCCAGCACATGGAAATCTCTTTGGAAATGATAAAGTCCTATAATGAAAAATACCACTACAATACTGGGCTCATTTCAGCAGATAAATATTTAATATAGATCAGCCAAGATTAATTGCCTACTGAAATGTGCCCGTCCTCTGCCTGGTGAGGAAAAGAGCATCTTTACGTTAATTTATGACGCAGTTTTAGAAACAAGCAGAGCTTAGCTTCTCGCTGGTTCATTTTCCTACCACTGAGAAATGCAGCGCCAGGTTCCCAAGACCCTCTGCTTGCCTCTGGGCGCCTGCTGCAGTGTGTCATGGACTGGCCACTCCTCCGCATACTAATCAAGTTCTTACAGGCAGGAGAAAAACTACGTTCTAGGGAATCACTGAAATCAGGACATGGAACAAACTTGGGAAAGAGAACTCAAGAGGCAAGTGCAGAGTGGATCTGCAACTTCAGAGCAGAACCGGGACAAAGGGCAGGAGAGAGGGAGCAAATTTCAGGCAGGTGTCACCTGAGAAATCTGACCCCAAATATAAGTAGAAATTTAAATATGAATCTCCCCATTTTATAGATAAGATCATGCAGGAGATGATGTCCACACAGTTAATCATCAAAAGAAGTATCATTCCAATTTAGGTATGTCTTTCTCTGTAGCCCATCTTTATAATCGTAATTTCATACTTAAAATTTTGTACTTAAGGACTAGTAATATGCATGGAGGGAACTTTGTATTCAGAGATTTTATTTCTAAGATCCTATCTTCCCCACTCTTTCATTCTATTTATCTCTCTCTCTCTCTCTCTCTCTCTCTCTCTCTCTATATATATATATATATATATATATATATATATCCCTCCTTCCCTCCCTCCCTCTCTCTCCTTTATATCCTCTTTCTCAGTCAATTTTTCTTTCTCCTCCTCTACTATTCATCAGGTTTTCTTGTGTCTTCAATGTCTCAATGGATTTCTGGGGTCCCTATAGTAGTGTCTGAAATGTAGAGAGTTACACACCTTTTCCAGAGGATCCACAGAGGTTCCCCGGGGATTTTTTCCTAATCATCAGTGGTGGCTCACTGCTAACTCATTTTCTTCTTAGGATAACTGAGATCTAGCTTATCTTATGAAAGCAAGGAAAACCTAAACGGTTCAAGCAGAAAAGTTGAAACCCTGGAAGCAGAGCCATATTTAGCTTCCTCCAACTACCAGCACTATCAAAATCACATCATCATCATCATCATCTTCATCACTGCTAATACGAACATCAGCCTTGGCACCAGATGGAACTACTGTTTTTGTTACCAGCTTAAAAATTGTCATCACTGATCTTTGTCCTTGTCAACATAAATATTATACTCATTCATTCCCATCATGAATCATGTGCCCTCTGTAAAGCTGAGGGTATCGAGAGTGTTATCATTCCCACCATTAAAAAAAAAAAAGAAAGCAACAACAAATTGAATGTAACCTACTATGACCTAAGAAATGTCAAAAAAATGGTTTGGCTTTTGCATTTATGAAATATTTATGCATCCAGTAGATGAGATAATTGACAGTACCAGGCTTGTGTTTTAAACACCAGAAGAGTGGTGTCTGCTATTGTTGAAGGTTCGGAGACAGTCAGATCTTCTATAAACGGCCACATCAGAAAGGACTCGGTGAAGAGAGCTTGCTGTACAGAGTTTGAATCTTGCATCTGTCATTCATCAGCTCACCCATGCTTTTGATTAAATCATCTAACCACTCTGATTTTAGTTACTGAACAGAGAAGAAGGAAGTGCTGATGGACTTTAATCCTTCTTCCAAGACTACAGATTCCTGGAATACTAGAACTGCATAGGCACGTGGTTGGCTGTGTCTCCTCCCCAAATCACCAAATAGTCTGATTGATTTCACCTTAAGGAATTAAAGGTGGAGACAAATATGAATAAGGAGAGAAAAAAATAAGAAACCTTGCAAAATTCATCAGATTTACCTCTGTTCTCTTGGGACTCAAGTCCAGATTATTCCAAATGCTCAGTTTACATTAAAGCAGGTTTCAGTGTTAAATAATTCACACAGTGCTTCAAACTCTCCTTTTCCAGAGTGTTCCACCACACAAGAGACCAGGTTCTCAGGAACAGCTCTTGAATAACATCCTAAATATATCATTGCGGGATGAAATATTTTCATTATCTTTGCTCAGAGACTGTTCACATTTTTCTACTTTTATTTCACATACTCTTCTGGGAACAGGCAGCGCTAGGTTTGATCTTAGCATTTCACATCATTGTCTTCATTACCTGGCAGAGAAGTTCATTAATTTCTCTGAGCTGCAGATATCTGATTGGTAGAGATGATATGATCACATCTCTATGGTAGAGTAGTTAGGATAATTTGGTTGGTGAGTTATATAAGAAGACACAGCCTGCCACATTGAAATTGTCTCCTGATGAACAGAGAAACAAACAGATAAATAAGGCAAAGTAAAGGCCCGAGGAAATAAAAAAAAAAAAAACCTCTGAGTTTTCAAGGGCCACGGAAGGGATGCTGAAGTGCAAATGACCGCATCCCGGCAACGCAGTTGGAGCAGGGTCCACATCTGAAGGCACTGCTGTAACACAGCCCCAGATAATTGTTGATTTGCACATATTACACCAAAAGTTGATCAAATTTATCAAGTTTTTAAAGGAAAAACTGGCTATCTGAATTTTTCTCTGAAATCATGTATGTATGTGTGTGTGTGTGTGTGTGTGTGTGTGTGTGTATTTGTGTATTTAATCAGAGTTCCATTGTTATTTTTAAAGACTCAGTGTTCGCCAAGCAAAAATATGTCTTTGGGGCAAGGTTTAGATGTATTGAAGAATAAGAACAGATGGGTGGGAGGTGGTTAAATATCTCCTCTGTTTGCATGAAAAAACTCTTTCCCATCATCTTTCTTTCTTTTCATTTCACCTGAAGACATTCACTTCAGGAGAACAAATAACTTCAGCTTCACAGTCATTTCTGTAAATAACTCAGTTTGGATGATATTGTCAGTATGCGCCTTTCAAAGGTCAGATATTTAAAATGCACAAATCACCACTGTATGCTTTTTCCCCCATTTTAAGCATTGCCTTGATATTTTAAGCATAAATTTATGATGTGATGTGTGCAAAATATAATGCTAGGAGTCAGGGGTGGTGGGTGGTGGCATGTGCCTATAAGACACAAGAGGAGGGCCGGGGATTTAGCTCAGTGGCATAAGTGCCTCCCTGGCAAATACAAGGTTGTGAGTTTGATCCCCGGTACCAAAAACATGAAATAAAATAAAATAAAATAAACAAAAAGTAAAAATAGAAAAGAATCCAGAATGATAAAAAAAAGACACAAGGGGATTGCAAATTTGAGGCTAGCCTGAGCTACATATCAAGTTCGACACAATTCCTGTACTACACAGTGAGACTCTGTCTCAAAAGAACCAATAATAGTAAGAGTAAGAATAATAATGCTGGATGCTTTGGAGGAAGAACAGATAACTAGAACATGGACCTTGACTTAGTTGACCAACAGATTTTTTTGTGATGATGTGGAGCAGAGAACAATAGAATAAATACAATAAAGAAAGGAAATTAATGTCTTTTAATGGCTATGTAACTAATAAACAGTCACTGAATACCTACTGTGTGCTGTGCTACAAAGGAAAATGAAGACTAGGAGAATGGGCTTTGGAGAAGAGAAGTGGTAAATCTTCAATAGAACCACACCATTTAGTGGTGAGATCTCCAGTAAGGAGTGGGGAATGCTTTTTACTCAATCTCATAGTGTCTGGCACATATTAGTCCTCTACAAATGCACGAAATACATGAAAAGAAGTGACTGCCCCAAAAAAGTGTCTTGTAAGGTAATTGTTGAAGTCTGAATATAGGTTCAAAAGGCAGAGATGGTGAGTAGGGAGAAAGAGACTTCTAAAGCAAAAGAACAAGATGAGAGAAGGTCAGGGATGTGTGAATGAAATGCTATCATTAAAGAGGAAGAGATAAAAATCATAAATACATATGCACCAAGTACAGGAGCATCCAACTATATAAAGCAACTATCAATAGACATGAAAAATCAAGTATGCAATAACACAATTGTAATGGGGGACCTTAATACTCCAATGTCACAAAGATATATATCGACTAGACAAAAAGTCAGCAAAGAAATAACAGAACTGAATCAAACCTATAAACAGATGAATTTAATAGATGGTTACAGAGTGTTCCACCCAACATCAGAATATACATTGTTCTCAGCTGCACATGGGATGTTCTCTAAAATAGACCAAGTATTAGCCTATAGAACATGCTTAAGTAAATTCAAGGTAATTGAAACTATCCCATACATATTACCTGACCACAGTGCACTGAAATTGTAAATTAATGGCAAAAGATACTGCAAAAACTACATAAACACATGGGTATTAAATAACACCCTCCTGAGCAACCAGTGGGTCACAGATAGAATAAAGATCCTTTTTTTTTTTTTTGAGACAGTCTTGCTATGCAATTCAGGCTGGCCTTGGGCTCACTTTGTAGCCCAGGTTGGTCTTGAACTTGCAATGATCCTCCTACCTCAGCCTCCCGAGTGCTGGGATTACAGGAGTGCATCACCATGCCCGGCTTAAAATCCTTTTGTATAGTAGATAAAGTCCAACAGCCTATGGTTACTTAGAAAATCTACCCTGGGTTGTCAAGAATATTAGGGTCCACTGTACCCTATTTCTCTCCTGTACTTATACTCTTTCTTGGTCAGAGTATACAGATTTGAATCCCTTTGGTAACAAGACAGTGACTAACCCCTCAGTTCTACCAGTGTCTCCAATTCTATTTGCCAGAAAATTTGGCCATTAAAGATTTTCTTACTTACAAAACTATCTTGTTGTAACCACCACCAATTATCTTTCTGGAGCTAGAACTAGCCTAGGAGAAACACTTTGCTCCTCAATACAGATATAGATAAACAGACAGACAGATAGATAGAGAGATAGTTAGATAGGGCTTACAGCACATAATAGACAATGGCACAATACTGCTGGCTAATTTCCCTATTTATCTTTCAGAAAAAAAGTTCTTAAATTACTGCTGAAAATTCAGCCCCCATGGCAGGAGGATAAGGAAGCTACTGAGATGTCTGAGGATGTCTTTCACCTGCCTTGTCTCCCAGAAGTAGGTGGGTGGTACTCAGTAAAGGAATCAGATCCAAAAAAGGGAGAGAATTATACAGCAGGCTGAAATAGAACTGCATAATACGTATAGCTGTGACCTTCTCTCTACCATCCTCTAGCAGCAAGAGACAGAAAGATCTCTAACCTGAAGCATGTTGAGTTGGTTGTTTTTAATGATACACCAGTCTGCTAATTTCAAGAAAAGGATCTTAGGGAGAAAAAGGTCTTATTTCCAAAATCAGGAAATGAAACTGAGAGAGAGTTTCCCTGAAATGTTTGAGAAGCAGGGAGATATATAGAATTATGGCACATAAGAGGCAAAAAGGGCTTTAGAAAATACGCTGTACCAATATCTCATTTCAGGGATAGATACACAAAGCTCACAAAAGGGCAGTGAACTTGACCAAGTCCGCTTAGCAAATTAGATATAAAGCTAGATTTAGAACTAAGGTGTCACAATATCCTGTTTTTTCAATTACTGCTAGCGCTTTGCTGCTGCTCAAGATGACTACTTAGATGTGGAGCAGAAAAACATAATGAACATAAACAGAATAGGAAAAAAAGGCATAACCTGTATATGCCTTTAGTATATGTTTCTAGTATTAGTCATGACTGTTTATTTGCCTGCCATTAACACTGGTCCATTAGCCTCTTCAGCTAGGAGGTTATGTTACTATTTGTGTCCATAGTAAGAGGCAGAATGCTTGGCACATAATAGAGGCTGAATACTCACATGGTGAAAGAATATGTGCAGGACAGAAGTGATGATTAATACAAGGAGCTAAGACACCACTTATCTCTATGGCTTAGGAAAGTTCTGCCTTTCATAGGTTCTGCCAATGCAAAACAATTCAACTTTCCAGCTTAAAATTACATGAATTGGTGTCTTGCATTCAATAAGATGTGCCAAGACTATGTCGGAGATGGATGGACCAAAGTTTTATATCCAAAGGAATGTAATTTGGGAATATACTCAATGATGGAGGGATTTGTGGGAGGAGGTGATAATACTACATTTGTCTTTTATGATGGTAACTAGATGAAAATCAGAAGTTTAGTTGAGTTCGACAATTCAGAAATGGGGGTTTAGAACCCAGCTTACTTATAAAACTTTTTCTTCAAAAGATAAGGATACATTTACTGCTTTAGCTATTGACTCCACATAGCATTGTTGAATGGCCCCCACATGCAAGGCATTTTTCTTGGCTCTAAGGCGATAACAGTGATCAAATTAGACAGAAATCTGTGACCCTATGGAGCTTAATTCTGGATCAAAATTCCCTAAAATATAATACAGCTTTCTATAAAAGTTCTCACTCTTTGCTATGAATAAGCAACAAATTCCCCCTGGAACATGACATGTTATAAGAAGATTCCAGGGGAAAAGAACATTGAAATATAAATCTTCTTGGGATTTTGCTCTGCTCCAAGAATTAAGGCAAGGGAATGTCTATTAGATTTTTTTCTTCCTGAAACCTAACTATGCCTTATTCTCCCCACTACATGTTTTCAAAATCTCCTCCAAGGTTATCCTTTGAAAAAGTGCTCCAAGAAGCAGCAATGACCTACCTAAACTGAGTAGCGGGGGTGGAAATTGGCTCACCAGACAGAATAGCCCTTGTAAGACATTTTAAAAGAGTATTAAAAGTCGGGTCAGAAAATCTGGATAAACGTCAACGTTCTATCACTTACCATACGGAGCGGTACCTCAGTTCACGAACTGTGCCACGATTTTGGAAATGATGGCCACATTTGTGTTTGTGAAGGAAAGATGGCCACGGTTGTGTTTGGCACCCAGTATAGAGCTTGTAAACAAAACCAAAACTTTTTCTAAACACTTCTGTTTGCACTCAAATTGTTTGCAAATGAAAGCATTCCTGAGCCAAGGCACACCATTTTACACTGGACAGATCACCTAGCAGCTCAGAGTCCTTGCTATCCCATCTTTATAATAAGTTATTGTTGCCTACTTCCAATAGGAAAGTATCTCCTGAATTCTAAATTGATACATATAGATGGCATATTTGAACATAAAGAAGAATGGGAAGAGGAAACAAAAATGAGAAAATGGAGACAGCAGACAAGAAAGAATTGTGAGGCCAGGAGTTGTGTTACACACCTGTAATCCCAGCTCTCTGGAGGCTGAGTCAGGAGGATCGTTGTGAGTTCAAGACCAGCCTGGGATATAAGTTCAAGTTCAGCCTGAACTGCATAGGGAGACCTTGTCTCAAAAGGGTGAGGGGGAGAATTATGGAGGATTAAACATGAAAACTGAAAGTTTTTCCTCTCAGATGGAGTACAGGTGAGGATGACCATTGTCTTCATTCCTATTCAGCACAGGACAAGAAATCCTAACCATAGTAGTTAGATAAGACAAACTTTATAAGTATCCAAATCAGAAAAAAAGTAAAATGATTTTTGTTTTCAAATTATATGATCATACAGATAGAAAATTCTAAAGTTTCAACAGTAACAAAAAAAAAAAACATACTATACCTTACAAATGCACTTTGTGAAATTGCAGAATACAAAATCAACACAAAAAATCTGATATTTCTCTGAACTACTAATGAATGGTCAAAACCATAAGAAAATAATTTCAGTTGTAATGGCAAGAAAGCAATAAAATAGTTAAAGCAAGCTTAGCCAAAGAGGTGAGAGACTGCCACACTGAAAAGTTATAAAACACTGATGAAGGAAATTAAATAAGACATGGATAAATGGAAAGACAACCAATTTTCACTGATTAAAGGATTTAATATTGTTAAAATTTCCAAACTACCCAGGGATCTACAAATTAAATTTAATCCCTACAAAAATTCCAATAAGAAAAACTATCCTAATTCTCAAATGGAACCACAAAAGATGCCAAATCATCGAAACAATCTTAAGAACAAGTCCAGAGGCGTCACATTTCCTGATTTTAAAACGTATTTCAATGCTGTAGTAATCAAACCAGAATGGTACACACCTAAAAACAGACCTATGAACCAATACAGCAAAATAGAGGCACCAGAAATAAATCTATACCTATTTGTTTAACTAACCTTTGAAAAGCACACTAAGAGCCTGCAATAAGGAAAGTGTTATCATTTCAATAAATGGTATTGGGAAAACCAAAAGTCCACACACAAAGGAATTAAATTGGATCATAATCTCACAAACTACATACAAAAAAATCAACCCAAAATGTATAGAGACTTTAAGATAATAACTGAACCCCTAAAACTACTAAAATAGATCATAGGAAAAGTATTTCTGACACTGAGCTGGGCTATATATATCATATATAATATAAGGGTATATACAAATGAAGTGATCTCAAACTAAAAAGCATCTGCAGAGCAAAGAGATCATAGAGTGAAAGGGTAATTCATAGAAAGAGAAAAGATATCCAAACTGCATATCTGCTAAAAGATTAATATCCAAAATATGTAAGAAATCCAAACCTCAATAAGAAAATAAAAACCTATTAAAAATGATCCACAGACCAAAAATAGACATTTTTCATTCAATGATAAAGGCTAACAAATACATAAAAAGGTGGTTGCCGTTACTAAACATCAGGAAAATCTATGTCAAAGCAGCAATAACGTGTCACCTCACATCTGTTTAAAAAGATAGAAAAAAAAAAGGAGAGAAAAAGGCAAGCATTGGTGAAAATGTGGAGATAAAGAAGCCCTGTATACTGTTGACAGGAACATGAATTTATATTGCCATTTTAGAAAACAGAATGGAGGTTCCCTCAAAACTCACAACTTAAATTAGCATATGATTTAGCAGTTTCCCTTGTGGGTAAATATTGAAGAAAATGAAATTAATATGCTGAAGAGATATCTGCACTCCTATGTTCACTGCAGGATATACACATGCACCAAGATATGGAAACAATCTAAATGTGCATAAGCCCATCTGTAAACAAATGGAAAAAATTTTGTCACAAACACATACACAGAGAGCAAGAGCGTGAGAGAGAGCGAAAGAGAGAGTAAGAGAGGGAGAGAGATAGAGTGAGGAAGAGAGAGGGAAAAGGTTATTACTCACTTAAAAAGAAGAAATTTCAAATTTGGAACATGAACAAACCTGGAGGATATTATGCGAAATAAACCAGATACTGAAAAATAAACACTGCATGATCTCTTTTGTATTAAGAAACACAAATTGAAACAGAAACATGTTTAGTAATGGCTACCACCTTTTCATGTATTTGTTAGCCTTTATCATTGAATGAAAAATGTCTATTTTTGGTCTGTGGATCATTTTTAATAGGTTTTTATTTTCGTATTGAGATTTGGATTTCTTAAATATTTTGGCTAGGATAAAGGTTGCCAGGAGTGGATTGGAGGGGTACTAATGGGGGAGATGTTTGTAAAAGCATAAATTTTTAGTTCTGTAAGATGAATAAATCCTGGAGATCTAATAGACAGTGTGGTAACTGGACTTAACAATACTGCACCATGTACTTGAAATCTACTAGGAGAATAAATCCTATGTGTGCTCATAAAGGCGGAGGGAAAGGGAGAGTAGACACCTGGGGGATGGTTACTACATGAAGAGATTGATGTATTAATTAGCTTGATTGTGATGATCACTTTACATTTCCTCAAAACATCAAGTTTATATCTTGAATGTGTATAATTTTTGTCTGCAAATTATGTCTTTATAAAGTTTAAAAAAAAAAAAAGGAAACGTTTTAGCAATCATTCCATCCAAACCTCTTGTGCTACAGGTGAGGGCTCAGATGGTTATTTCTTAAAATCATAAGGCAGTGCTTGGTTGAGGATTGAGTAGGCTGCTAGTTTTTGGATAGGACTGTCTCTTCTCCCCAGCACTCCACTTAGACTCTGGAAGCAGGCTGCTGGGGTGTGAATCACAATTACGCAAACTTCTAACCCTAGGCAAATTACTTCTCTGAGCTTCCAGGTCCTCACCTTTAAATGGGATTAGAGAAGAAGCTGTCACAAAGAGTTGGGATGACCAAATGGCTTGGTGGAGTTATAAAACTTTAGGCATTCATATAATATTTGGTATCATATCAAACTAGTTTAGTAGATCCATTCTTTCTGCTACTTGTACAATAAATTCCAACTGGACTCTGTTTTGGAGTATCCCTCATGACTGTAACTTTATGCTCAACTTGCAGTAAAGAAGTTCCACTTCCTGAATACAGTATCTCCTTTTGGAAACTCCTTGCTTCCTTTGTTTGCCAATAATAATAATAATAATGATAATAATAATAATAATAACGATGATGTTGGTTGTGATAAAATTGTGAGTGTAAGAATTCTGTGCTGTGTACAGGAAATGCAACAGAATCTCCATTTTCCTTTTGCTGAAGTGTAGTCCAGTGCCTTTTTACAAATCCAAAGAATATTGAACTTATTATGTTGAAGCACTAGTTATCCTTTCATCGGTCAGTTTGTCTGGGTCAACTGTTCTTGCACATTTATTCTGGCCATCCAAAAGATAGGACTTCTAACACTTTATCTCCAATATTACAGCCCTAGTTCATTTTGTTATTCTAAAATGATATTCTGAAATCAGACCATTAGAATGCAATTATTAGGTACCAAAGCACTATCTTCCATCAGAGCACTTGAAAGACTTTAAAATCAGTTCCCCAGAGCCTGTAAACAAGAACAATAGGACCGTATTTACATGACATTGCAGGCTTTACTAGGCACATTTACTTGCACTTTCTCTTTTGAGCCTCACAATACAGATCTGTGGGGGAGGAAAAGATTATAAATT
>RJWM01033996.1:9135-19135 GCA_004363535.1 Dasyprocta punctata
ACGAAGAGGACGGCCGGGGTGACGGTAGTGCTGAGCCCCAAGCAAGGAGCCCAGCGCGCCTGTTTGCAGAGGAGAACGGTCACGGCCCACGGGAACCCACGGCCTCTGCTTGCACAGGGATGCGGGGCGGCAGAGCCCCCGAGCCCAGCTTCGGGGCACAGGGGCTGGAGAACAAGCCCCGCTGTGGCCTCACTTAGCTCTCTGCGGCCCCTCCCTCCCCCAGCACAACCTCCCCTCTCGCCCTGCGGGAAAGGGGGCGCCAGGACGGTGGCCACCGCGCGGAGCGCCTCCCCCGCCGGCCTTTGTCGCCTTCCGAATTCCCATGCTACTCTTTTTGACGGGTCACTGGTGGTTCTATAGGCAGGTGCTGCGGCGGGGTTGTAATTACCCCGGCTGAGCCCGGTCGTTACCGACCCCCCCAGGCGCGCGCCAGCCGGCTCCCCCCCGCCCCCCCAGCCCCCCTCCACCTGGGGCCAAGGCCGGGCCCGGGTGCGAGCCCGCCTGAAGCCTCGGAATCCGGGAGCGCATTTGCACCTCGGAGCCCCGGGGGGCCCCCCTCGGCCGCGCCCTCACCTCCTCGGCTGCCCGCCCCAGCTCTCCCAACCCCAGCCCAGGGCGCCCGGCAGTGCTCGAGGTTCAGCCAGGCCTGAGGCCGCCTGCAACCGGCCGGGAGGTCTCTGGACAGATAGTGATTGATGGGAAAATCGAGCGTTAGTAAGTTCATTGTTATTAACTGATTTGTTATTAAGGTGTGAACACTTTTTAAAATGTTCTCCTTGGTTTTGCGTTAAAAAGGATCTCTAAGTCTCTAAACCACTTCAGGTACTTTTTGGATCCTTGACCCTCAGGGAAAAACAATCCCCCCTCCCTGAATTTTCGGATGTTACCCTCTCCCTGACTACTCCCGGGGCCATGGCCACCCCAGGCTTCCGGGGATCCCAAAGAAAGTTTTCTTGAATCCAAATCCAGTGGGGTGAGAGAAACAGGCTAGAGAAATTAGAGACTTAAAAACAAAATGAGCTTCCATTAGCGGCGGGAAAACCCAGAGGAAGACTATGCAGAAGCAAGATGAGGAGGCCAGGGTTTCGGGGAGAAAGGGTTTGGGGTGTAGGGAGCAGGGGTGGCTGTCCCCTGGCAAGCCATCGGGGATGTCACAGTCTGGTCGCTGTCCCCTGTTTTCCCAGACCAGTGGCACTTTGCAGAGAAAAATTCTTCCTCCAAGAAATAATTTCTCCAAAGCAATCTGCCAAGCATTATTTTTTAAATAGGTAAAGAAGAAGTTGGGCAATTACCACTATCCTTATTATCATTAATAATCTGACTATTAGCATCACAATAATAATCCTAATAATAACAACCGCCCGGCGGAGCTCCGAGAAAACTCGATTGCCTTCCAGCTGCCATCCTAGGTTCCAGCCGTGTTTGTTTTTCTTCTTCTCCCTTTTACATTTCAAGTTTGTCTCCTCGCGCGCTCACTAACAACTTTCTATGTTAAATGTGAGAGCCGAGGAGGGAGGCGGCCAAACTTTCCAAGGAGCAGAGGCAGTGCTGCCGCCCCGGCCTGCTGTAATCTTTTATTCCAAAATGGGTCTCGGCGATTAGAGGAGACCCAAATACATGTAGCGGTGCATGAATAATGCTCATTGTAGGAAACTGACACTTGCTCAAGAAAAAAAAGTATGGCTATAAAATCACTTCATTATTTGCTTTTACCGCAGCTTCGATGCTAATCCCTTCAGAGGTCAGATTGCTTAGCATCTCTCTCCCTCTCCCCTTTCCTCCCGCTTCTCCGCCCTCTTCTCCCTCTCGCCCCTTCCCCCCTGGCCTGTCTTTCTCGCCCTTTCAGGCCGCATTTTAGATATCCCCTGCAAAGTGTGTGGCGACCGCAGCTCTGGGAAGCACTACGGGGTCTACGCTTGCGACGGCTGCTCCGGGTTTTTCAAGCGCAGCATCCGGAGGAATCGGACGTACGTCTGCAAGTCTGGAAATCAGGTACCTTAGCCAGAGCTGTGCTGCACCCCCGCCCCTCCCCCGCGCCTGCGTCTCCCTGGGGCCAAGGCCACCTCTAAGGTGAAGACTGGCCCCCACCTCTGCCTCTCCTTCTTGTCTCAACTCTGGGAGGCCCTTTGGCTCTGGAAGGGTGGATGATAAAGGACGAATGAGAAGAAATCTAAAAATCTCATTACTGTGTCTACTCTTTAAAAAAATAATATTTTGACAGTGGTGGAGCCCACACCCAGTGGTGATAGAGCCAGCCCAGGGCACCTGAAGAACTTTAGAATCTAAGCCACAAGTAACCTAGCGGCAAGCTATGCTGCTCACTCGCTCGTCCCAACCCGATTCCTAGAGGACCCGAGCTCCTTCTTCTGACTACTGCCAGAGAAGGCAGAAGTAAAACGTACAGGGACAGTCCAGGTCACAAGCATAGGTGGCCAGGGAAGCCAGGGCCCCTGACCTGCAGGGAGCTGCTCCCCGAGTGGGCAGTGGGACCTCAGTGCTTGTCTGACTTTAGCTAGGCCTTGTCAGAAAAGGGAGAAATAAGGAAGAAGAGAAGGCTCAAAGGGGGATGCACCTGGAACCCTCCCCTCGCTTCCATATCTCTTTCCTCCTTCTCTGCTTAGAAATGTGCTGGCGGATTGTGTTTTGCTCATGAACAAACAGCTGTCTCTAAAGGACAGGTACATCGGGATGTAAGTGAAATTTGAGCCAAAGCATCCAGACAGAGGGAGCAGAGCCCCTTGACTGACTTAGTTCCCCCTCAGCGGTAGCCTTCGACCCGAAAGACCAACCTTCCGCTCCCCTACTCTGCTGTCCCCTCAGCCAGGCACACAGAGTCTCTGTTCAGAAGCCTCTCCACTTTCTAGCCTTGGAAGATCTCTGAGATGCATCAGTCAGGGGTCCGCCTTTGGTAACCAAATAACAAAAAGCCTTCAGTAGTTAATACATATAATACGCATAAATGCATACATACAGCATCTGGTGCTAATGAGTTATTCTGGCTCCTTTTATTGGAGCACATGTCTGTTCAGCTTCTGAAAGATTTACATTGCCAGCAAATATAAGAAGACATTTGCATTTGGATAAGTTGTTTTAAATTCTCCATCCCTGCGTTACCTGTTTAACTGAGTCCTTGGATCTGTATCATTGTCTAGCTGTATCCTGTGGCCACATCCAGTTATATACACACATGGGACTATATCCCAGGATTCCCATAGAGTTGGGATTACCATGAGGTGTCTGATTCTACTTTTTTTTTTTTTTTCCTTCGGTGTTGGGAATGGAACCCAGGGCCTCATGCATGCCAGGCAAGTGCTATCAATCCAAACTTTTTTTAAATGCAAACATGTTGATATCAGTCTAAGTACTTGTGAAGGATTGATGATACATCATCATGCCTTGTGCTTTTCTAGAGAATGAGGTGGGTGAGTTGAGGCCCTCATTGGTCCTTCTCTTGTGCTCCATATATTTATATACATTTGATCTGATTTTAAGAAACACTTAAGAAAGGATGGAGGCCACCATTTGCATTTGTTCATCAGAATACTTGGAAGACACCATCCCAAGACAAGTGTTTGATTACATCTAGTAAATTCTTCAGACCTCTTTACTTTAAGTTATTATATGCCAAAGATACCTGAGGAATTGTCTCAGGAACTAAAAATTATTTTTCTCCCCTCTTTTGGTTGATTATTATTATTATTTTGGTGGCACTGGGGATCAAACATCACAACCTCACACCTGCCAGACAGGTGTTTAAGCCACTGAGCAAAACTGCTCTTTTGTTCTAAGGCTAGATAAATACTGTTTCAATTGATCATTAACAATAACAAAAATACTTAGACACTTTATGAACACCTGTCCCATCTTTATTTTAAACAAGTCAACTTTGTCATTGTTATTTTGCTTTGTTTTCGTGCTGGAGATTGAACTCAGGGCCTCTTGCATGCTGAATATGCATGCATATGCTCAACCACTTAGCTACATCCCTGCTCAATTCAATGTATCTTTAACTGGAGGAACATGATCATATAAACCCATGCAGCTCAGTGTGTGATATTCCTGATGCAGTATTTCAGAGCAAAAGTACTCATTCTAATTCAAAGTATATGCATTTTTAAGATTCAGAAACAAAATAAAAATGCCTATATTTTATTGTCTTCTTTCTCACTACAAATGTTAACAGTGGCAATTCATGCAAATAGAGAACACCAAACTTCTTTGATATTTTTGGCGTGTAAAATATGTGTGGTCACTGTGTTCTCTCACTATAGCCTGTCCTCTCTGCTAGAGTATACTTCTTTTCTTACTTTTACTTGGCCCAGATTTACTCTGCAGAGCCTATTTATTTATTTATTGAGACAGGGTCTTATTCTGTAGTTCAGGCTGTCCTTGAATATGTAGCCCAGACTGGCCTTGAACTTGCAGTGATCCTCCTGCCTCAGCCTCCTGAGTGCTGGGATTACAGACTTGTACCACCATACCTGGCCTTTTCTTATCTTTAATAAAAGTGAAACCTTATTTTAAAATATCTATGTACAGGCTCAGAAAGGTAACTCAGTGGTAGAGCTCTTGTCTGACATGCAAGAGGCACAGGATTCCAACCTCAGCACGGTTAAAGAAAACAAAAAGCTTATTCACACGTGATTGTCTACATGGATTCCCTCAGTAATAACACCAAACACTATATAAATCCCAAAATAAACTGTGTAATTTCCTTTTCATTGTCAACACTATGTCAGAAAATTGAATTATTTTCTTATTCATGTCAGATAAATATTTCTTAAAGCATTGACTACCTTTTTATCAGCTCTCATGTGCACAGTCACAGTCCATCATGTCATTTTGTCAGACAACCCATCATATTATCTTTCTGGGTATATTTAACCAGTGAAATCTAGATTTTTCTAGATTCCCCCCAGACCTTGGCCTCTTCCCTTCACATTCTCACCTTGTGTAAGCCTTGGCCATTTTGGCTTCTGCAGACTTTCTGGGAGTGACTGTTTCATGAGTAATGGGTGATACTAGTTTTAAAGACAAAAATTTTCTCAACGTGCTGGTTGATAAGAACAGCTTAAAGTACAAAAACATTAAAGTATCAGAAAAGAGAATGGGAGAGCTTGGTCTGGCAGGTGAGTGGGCTCACCCAGAATGTTGCAGGATGAGTTAGACTGAAGACCTGAAAGCTCAAAGAGTATTTGGCAGGAGGAAGAGGAGGCGTGGGTCTTGACCCGACAACCTGCTCCTCCAAGAGCTCTGGGCCAGGTCGCTGTCTTTGGTCCTGAAAAATCTGGTCCCCGTTCCACCTCTTCACAACTGCCCGAAGTTCCCCTGGAGAGCTGCTCTCTTCAGTGCTGACGGATCTGGCAGACCGCGCACTCTGATCCTTGCCCTGTTGGGAGAAGGACCTTTTCCTTCTTGACCAAGTCCCTGGGGTCACGGGTTGGCCCTTTTGAGGCAGCCCTGGGAATCCCAGGCCTTTATCTACCTGGCCCTGCTCATTCCCAAGGCTGTCAGTGTCCCCAGTCCCATCTTGCTGCTCTGGGGTCCCCGTACCATTCCTCCCGCAGGGCACCGCCCTCTGGTTCTCTCCTAAGGGTGCTGGGGACCACTGTGCTCTGTTTCAGGGAGGCTGCCCTGTAGACAAGACACACAGAAACCAGTGCCGGGCGTGTCGGCTGAAGAAGTGTTTGGAAGTCAACATGAACAAAGATGGTAATCAGTCTATCCCTTTATTCTTGTAATGTTGATTGAGTAGTAAGTAAATTATATGTACAGAAAATACATAACGCTCCTATGCATGTAAATCATCTTGCAACAGAATATTTCTTTCCAGATGCTGGGAACTGGCCTCCGTGCAGGAATCCCCAGCTGACCCCACTGAATTGCCTAGGACAAGGCCCATGCTCATATCAGAAACTTGAGCCCCCAACCGCCTCAGGAAGGCAGAGCTGGGGGTAGTTTCTGCTTCTGGTCCTCACCCCTCTTCTCCAGCTTTTTGCATCCCTTCGTGACCACTCCTGAGCCTACCAGACTGCCCCGAAGCTCTCGGTCTGTGTAGTCTCCCTCGGAGAAGGTCAGGGGGGTTGCAGGAGGGAGAGGAGAGACGTGAAATTTCACACTTGGTTGCAAATTCTCGAAGATGCCAAAATCGGTATGGCCACGGAGCGGGTCTAGGCTTTTCCAGAGCCCTTTCTCGGTTCTACAGAAAAGAGAGAAGCAGCTAGAGAGGCAGGCGACTGCTCAGGGGTGCGCCCCACACCCGGCTCCCCTGTGTTTCCCCCGCACCTGAAAGCAGTGGGATTCAGGACGCTTCTTTCTGGTCCTGGAGCACAGACCGAGCTGCGCCTCCTGCGAGGCCTGGCGCGGGCGCCCCCGGGCCTGGGCGGGGACCCCGGAGCCTGGGTGATAGCTGTGAGGTCCCCCGCCTATCCCTGAGAGCGCCTTCCTGGTCGCCCAGGAAGCAGGAGGAGACGTCCAACCTGTTGAACTTGTGTATTGACAAGTTGTCAGGCTCGGCAGGCGGAAGATTGCCCTGAATTAATTTGTTTGTTTAAACTGTTGGTGGTAATTGTCATCTCCCCCTGCCTTCCTCCTGCACTCTCCAAGACGGGCTCCCCTTCGTCCCATCCCCCAGCGTCCCGGGCCGGGGCCCCTTCCCCAGGGGCCTTGGAGGCTGAAGCCCTGTCTGGGGGGCGGGTCTGCAGGTGGGGGGACCGCAAACGTCTGTGCCAAGACCCTGTGTGGGCGAGGACGGCTGCCTGCTGCGGCCCGGCCGCGTGGGCCCCTGGTTTCCCTGTGACCCCTGGGCGTGGAGGAGCCCTGAAGCCAGCAAGGACGCCCCTGGTCTTGCCCGAGGCCGGACCACTCCGTGGCCCTCTGGGCCCGGGCTGCTCTGGGTCTCGGCTCTCTGTGCGCCCAGGGCGCCTTCCGGATTTCGACCTCCCGGGTGACCTCGCCGACCCAGATGTAGCACCCGGTGGGGTCCCTGACCGGGACGTGTGCCCGTGTCTTTGTCCCCGCAGCCGTGCAGCACGAGCGGGGGCCTCGGACGTCCACCATCCGCAAACAGGTGGCCCTCTACTTCCGCGGACACAAGGAGGACAACGGGGCGGGCGCGCACTTCCCCTCCGCGGCGCTGCCCGCCCCGGCCTTCTTCACCGCCGTCACGCAGCTGGAGCCGCACGGCCTGGAGCTAGCCGCGGTGTCCGCCACCCCCGAGCGGCAGACCCTCGTGAGCCTGGCGCAGCCCACGCCCAAGGTCAGTGGCCTTGCTGGAGGGAGGGGGCGGTGGACACCCCGTTCTCCCGGGCTCCGATGGGGTCAGGGAAAAGGCGAGGGACTTCGCAACACTCAGCTGGGCCTCCTGCCCTCCGGCTGAGCCAGCGGCGCCCAGACTTCAGTGTCGGGACCGTCACCCTCGGAGTAGCTACAGAGCTAGACTGCCAAACTCACCCCCCTTTCAGAAACACTCTCTCTCGGCAAGTTGGGGTGGAAGCCAGAAACCTTCACCTCTAGGAAACACCTCCGGAGTAGCTTGGTGGTAGGCGGAGTCCTGCCTAAAACCAGAGAGCAGCCTGAGAGGTTCCCAGAGGCCAAAGGAAGAGACATTTGTTTCATTGTTTTTAAAATTAATTTTCTCAGACATTTGTTTTAGAAAAAAAAGTATTTGGCTCCAGCTGGAGGAAGGGACCTTGTGGTGCAAGTCCGTGGACTCTGCTATCTTGGGCAAAGCAATGGGTCCCCAAGACAACAAGAATTGTACAAACCGTCCTAGCAGAGTCTGACTTCCTTTCACATGCACCCCTTAGCTCCCTTCTGAGCTACACAGATTTATACCAAGACTGAACCCCTACCAGCAGAGCCTGAAGCCTGAAGCACCTGCATAACTTGCCATCTAAGGTCTACCCTGCAGGCTTCAGCTGACCCCTTCCAGAGCTCCCAGTCCAGGGGGAGAAGGGCCTAGAGTTCCCCCAGGGGAGGGCCAGCTGCATCCCCACCCTTCGGGGAAGCCAAACACCTGGGCACATACACACGCACAATATTTAATATTGCTTTCTTACCCTTGATGTGTATAATAAGCTTGGGAAAGTAGTCTTATGAATATGTTGTCAGTTATGAATGGGAATGCTCTGTGAATGATTAAGATGTCTAATTGAAATATTTCCATAATATACTAATCCTTTCTAAAAATACTCATATGCATATTTGTGTTTGGGATGCCTATTAATTTATACTTTTTTCACATCTAGTTTTATTTACACAAATTCAGGCAGCTCTTGTCTAAATTGGGAGCCAGGCCTGGCACTTGGCTGAGCCCAGGGAGAATTGGATGCAGGGGAAAGAAAAGCCAGGCACCCTTTTGGAAGGGAGAGGCCCCTCAAGGGTAGAAATGTATCTTCCCAATATGTATCCTTCCCCAAACTCTGTAGATACAGATGATTATTTTTTACCCACCTATGACGACTGTACATTAAATAGAACATCCAGGTTCCTTTTCATCCCCTCCCGTTTTAATTAGAAAATGAGTTTGACTCTTCTTGCAATGCTATGGTTTCCTCACTTGCAGGCGTCTCTCTCTCTTCCCCTCCCAGTACCCCCACGAAGTGAATGGGACCCCGATGTATCTCTACGAAGTGGCCACAGAGTCAGTGTGTGAGTCAGCTGCCCGGCTTCTGTTTATGAGCATCAAGTGGGCTAAGAGTGTGCCCGCCTTTTCCACGCTGTCTTTGCAAGACCAGGTATGACCAGCAGGGCATGGAGGTCTTACGAGGAGCGGGGTTGGGTACAAAGCAGTTCAATTCTGTATGCATTTAATCTTAGAAAACTGGACATTACTTGGATAAATCACTAAGGCAAACGTACACTAACGGCGAAGAGGAAACTCTTTTTGCCAGTGTCTTTCTATAGGTTCAAAATAATCTACCTAGAGAACTGTTAGTAAGAAATGTAATTATGTTATTTCACAAAGGCCAGATCTGGTCTATGAAAAACACATGGACAAGAACATTATCTCTATTTAAGTTTAATTGAAACATCAAATTTAACCTCAAATTTAAAAATCTTAGTCCTTTTCCTTTTTAAAGCTGCTGATAAATCCATACTTCTTAAGAACACTAAAACTGAGAAATTGCAGGTAGTAAGAGTACTCTCTCAGGAGATTTTTAAAAACTAGTCTCATTGTTTTATATTTTCAGCGTTATATCATTCATCGTGATAGAGTTCAGGCCACTGACTTAGAAGCATGTAGCATCAAAGTGTGTACTGCAAGCTGGGCTATTTTGTGGTTCTAGTGCCGTTAGAGATTTCATAAATAAATGGGCATTTTGCATAATTCTGTAGTCATAAATGACATTTAGAGAGAAAATTGTGGGCAGCTATATTTATTTTATACCAAAATGAAGAAATTAGGTTGTTGGGAATATCAAAAATAGCCCCTGCCAGCATTTTTCTAACCAGTAAGAGAGAGAAAGAAAATGAAATATTCACAACCATTGACTGTGACTAATGTATTCATGGAAATTGATGACATTTCCAAAAAGCCAAGTAGTTTTTGGGGGCCCACCACCACTTTTGCTGGAGGTCAAACCCAGGGACTAGCACATGGTAGGCAAGTGTTCTACCACTGAACTACACCCCAACCCCTAATAAGTAGTTTAAAAGCAAAGAATTTAATTCTTCAATTCTTTTCATGCTAATTAATCTATAAAAGTGCACCTTACTTACCATGAAGTTTTTTTTTTTTCCAGAAAGACTGGACGATGTGCTAAACATTTAATCTTCTAGCACAAAGTAGCCAGAATTAGATATTGTTTACCTTGAACATGAAAATGATTATTTCCTGTACTTACTTAATGCAATAAAATGAATAATAAAGCATTTTGAAAGTTAAAATCTTTTGGTCTAATTGTGATTTTGGTTATAAGCCTTCATGATTTTAGGTAATTCTTTTACATATGTCATTGAGAACTGGCTGATTTTTGAGGGATTTTATAAACTAGAG